>WNWK01014777.1:0-50135 GCA_009830355.1 Cherax destructor
TGAAACTCTAAAACTATTTCTAGTATTGTTATTATACTAGTATAGCATCAACATACTGTAATTTGAAATAAATTCTACAACTAGATTAAACTCAACCAATTTCTCTTGTATTGTCTTTAAATAGTATGTATAACCATTTAATAATTTAAATAATATAGAACTAGAATAAACTCAATCAATTTCTTTAGCATTAAGTACTTAGTGAATAAGTCTCTAGAATAAACTGCCCCTAATGCCATGGCATGCCAGTGGCTCTCCTTGCATTACAGTTTTATATTTGTATTATATTTGTAACTACCAATAACATTGTACACTTGTAACATGCATTGAAATAAAAATTATTATTATTATTATTATTATTATTATTAAGTCTTTAGAATAAACTGCCCCTAATGCCATGGCATGCCAGTGGCTCTCCTTGCATTACAGTTTTATAATTGTAACTACCAATAACAGTGTACACTTGTAACATGCATCGAAATAAAAATATTATTATTATTATATTATTATTATTATTATATTGGCCATTTCAGTAGATTGGAATGTGGTTCATTGGGTTTGGTTAGGACAATATCTCTGGTCTCTGTAAATTTCTGAGAACCCAGGATTTGAGTGTGTGTGTTCCAGGTTTTCTTCACATCACCTCTTATTTCATTTAACCTGTTATCATAATACCAAAACAAAGATTTTTGTAGAAAAAACAAGCCAAATACACGTCCTGTCAAATCCTGGATGAACTGTCGCTTGTTTGTAGGATCAGCATTAATATGTCACTTTACAAGGACATATTAATGTATGCAGGTTATGAAATCAATAACAAGGTTACCTCAGTATAGCAACCTTTGCATCAACATCCTCCTATTCATTACCCAAGACCTCAACATTGCTCAGGCACATAACTCCACAATCTTGTGCCAGGTTGGCTAAGAAATGAGTTTCATCATTGTGCTGGAGAACAATGTAGAGTAATCCATGTTGAGAGGAGAGCAAACAGAAATTAACATAAAAGTGTCCCATTTATTTTTAGCTAGTCTGCACTGAAAATGACTGCAAGAGTCCTATGGATACAACATGTATGGGTCAGTCAGCACAACAGACACAGGCCTCTGTTACTAAATTAATCAGAAGAGGAGTTAATTACTGGGCCTAAAAAGGTGAGCACTGGTAAATGGTATAAATATACAGAAATTGTCAAGATGAGCTACCAAACCCGATGTAGAAACTGCACCGAATGTTGGTGCCTTTCTTTTGTGCCTAACAATATTTTATTACATGTAAACTACATTACCTGTATACTGCAGAAAATTAATAAATTATTTGTTTTTCTTGTTTTTTCAACAAGTCGGCTGTCTCCCACTGAGGCAGGGTGACCCAAAAAGAAAGAAAATCTCCAAAAAGAAAATACTTTCATCATCATTCAACACTTTCACCTCACTCATACATAATTACTGTCTTTGCAGAGGTGCTCATATACAATAGCTGAGAATAGTCCCTCCCAACTGTCACTATCCAAGACCCCTCCTTTAAAGTGCAGGCACTCAAGTCCAACTAAATAAATTAACTGGTTTCCCTGAATCCCTTCACAAAATATTACCCTGCTCACACTCCAACAGCTTGTCAGGTCCCAAAAACCATTTGTCTCCATTCACCCCTATCTAACACGCTCACACATGCTTGCTGGAAATCCAAGCCCCTAGCCCACAAAACCTCCTTTACCCCCTCCCTTCAACCTTCTCGAGGACGACCCCTACCCCGCCTTCCTTTCCCTACAGATTTATACACTCTCCAAGTCATTCTACTTTGAGCCATTCTCTCTAAATGACCAAACCACCTTAACAACCCCTCTTCAGCCCTCTAACAAATACTTTTAGTAACTCCACACCTCCTCCTAATTTCCACATTCTGAATTTTCTGCATAATATTTACACCACACATTGCCCTTAGACAGGACATCTCCACTGCCTCCAGCCGCCTCCTCGCTGCAGCATTTACAACCCAAGCTTCACACCCATATAAGAGTGTTGGTACCACTATACTTTCATACATTCCCTGCTTTGCCTCAATGTATAACGTTTTTTGTCTCCATAGATACCTCAACGCACCACTCACCTTTTTTCCATCATCAATTCTATGGTTAACCTCATTCTTCATAAACCCATCCGCTGACAAGTCTTCTCCCAAATATTTGAAAACATTCACTTCTTCCATAATCCCTCTCTCCAATGTGATATCCAATTTTTCTTTATTTAAATCATTTGATACCCTCATCACCTTACTCTTATCTATGTTCACTTTCAATGCAAAAAGTAACTGTGTCAACTCCCATTTTGCATTTGATTCCCCATAATTTAATCCCACCCCTCTCCCCAATACCCTAGCATTTACTTCTTTTACAACCCCATCTATAAATATATTAAACAACCATGGTGACATTACACATCCCTGTCTAAGACCTACTTTTACAGGGAAGTAATCTCCCTCTCTCCTATAAACCCTAACCTGAGTCTCACTATCCTCATAAAAACTCTTTACAGCATTTAGTAACTTACTACCTATTCTGTACATTTGCAACATTTGCCACATTGCTCCCCTATCCACTCTATCATATGCCTTTTCTAAATCCATAAATGCAATGAAAACTTCTCTACCTTTATCTAAATACTGTTCACATACATGCTTCACTGTAAACACTTGATCTACACATCCCCTACCCATTCTAAAGCCTCCTTGCTCATCTGCAATCCTACTCTCTGTCTTACCTCAAATTCTTTCAATAATAACCCTACCGTACACTTTACCTGGTATACTCAGTAAACTTATTCCACCATAATTCTTATCCAATCCCTAGGTACCTTCCCCTCTTTCATATTTGTATTTGTACTTAAAAAATTACAATTAACCTATGATATACAAATTGTCAGAAAGGAATGGCATTCATTATTAAGTTACAAAATATGCTATTTTTGTATCTATTTTTAGTATGCTATTTAGAGAAGGCAGAAAACATATAATTTAAAAACATGTTAAACTTTAAATTAATTACTTCCAGGTAACTCAGAACTTTTTTCCTAATATTACTTTTAAATTATTTCTACATCTTACCTTAATGTAGTATATCTTAACTGCCATTTATCCTTATTTGACTTCATCATTAACTTTTAATGAACCTTCTTTTATAGAGAGAATAACTCACCAGCCTGCAGTGTGACAGTGTTTGCAGAGTCTTTATCTATTTGTTCTTTAATTTCTTGCTTCTTCTTTTTAAATCTTCTAAAATAATCTTGGATGAGGAAGGTGGCATAAAACTTGCCCACAGTCACATCATCTTCAACTGTAAAGAGAATACATAAAAAATAACTAATGTTTGATTTATTTTTACAAGGTTTGAATGCTTCTGCAATACCTTTTTTACTAAAAAAAATTATACAGTACAGTGGACCCCCGGATTACATACTGCTCCAAATTCGAACAATTATGTAAGTGTATATTTGTAAGTGCTTTTGTAAGTGTATTTTTGGGGGTCTAAAAGGACTAATCTAATTTACATTATTCCTCATGGGAACAAATTCATTCGGTAACGGCACTTGAACAGCATTCTGGAACGAAATAATGACGTAATCCGGGGGTCCACTGTATTATACTAAAAAGCTCAGAAATCAATACTTTGTACAGTGGAACCCCGAGTTTCGGCCATAATTCGATCCAGGAGGCTGTTCAAGTGCCATTACCGAACGAATTTGTTCCCATAAGGAATAATGTAAATTAGATTAGTCCGTTTCAGACCCCCAAAAATACACTTACAAAAGCACTTACAATAATACACTTACATAATTGTTCGAGTTGGGAGGTGGCTGAAACTCGGGGTACCACTGTACAGTGGTCCCCCGAGTAACGAACACCCCGGAAATCGTACAATTATGTAAGTGCTTGTGGAAGTGTATTTTTGGGGGCCTGAAATAGACTAACCTACGTGACATTATTCCTTAAGGGAGTAAATTCGTTCGGTAATGGCACTTGAGCAGGCTTCTGGAATGAAGTTTTTTCGTTACTCGGGGGTCCACTGTATTTATATTTTCATAAACTTCCAAGGGTAAGGGTATGCCTTCAACTGAGTTTAGTATACTAATTTTTTTTTTTCCAACTGTCTCCAACCGAGGTAGTATTAAAGTGAAGTACAATAAATATTTTCAACAAGCACAATTTAACACTGAGTTCACTTCCGTGGGGAAGTGGAACAGAATTCTTCTTCCGTAAGCCATGTGTGACGTAAGAGAAGACTAAAATGCCGGAAGCAAGGGGCTAGTAACCCCTTCTCCTGTATAAATTACTAAATTTTAAAAGAAAAACTTACATTTTTCTTTTAAGGTCACCCTGCCTGGAACTATTCATTATTGCCCTTCTCATCAGCTGACAGATTTGAAGACAAGAATAGAAAGAGAAGTACACAATAATAATTTTTTTAACACACCCGCCGTCTCCCACTGAGGCAGGGTGACCCGAAAAAGGATCTTATTTTACATAAAGTACAGTGGTCCCTCGGTTTTCGCCGAAAATTTGTTCCAGAATGCTGCTTAAATGCCATTACTGAACGAATTTACTTCCTTAAGAAATAATGTCACGTAGGTTAGTCTATTTCAGACCCCCAAAAATACACTTGCAACAGCACTTACGAAAATACACTTACATAAATGTTTGAGTTTTTAGATGCACGAAAACCGAGGGACAACTGTAATTTATAAATGGGAGGGGTTACTAGCCCCTTGCTCTCAACATTTTATTCACCTCTTACGACAAGCATGGCTTACAGAGAAGGGATTTTTCTCCATTTCCATATAGAGAATAATAAAAATTACAATTATAAATTTTATTCTCATAATGTTCAAGTGATAAGAGATTTTTCATGAGGCACAAAGTATGCCCAGCATTTCAGGCAGAGTAAAACTACTTAATACTATAAAATACTACAAGCAACTCTGGCTGATAGTGCATAAGCAAATTGGCATTAAGCAAACCTATCATACCATGTAAAATACACAATTTGTTTTGAGAATTTGCAAATCAAGGCCTGGTCATGGACTGGGACGTGGGGGCATTGATGCTACATCTCCACTATTGGTAATAGAAATCATACCTCCAACTATTGGTTAGAGAAATCATACTTCCAAGTAATGGTGCGAGTAATCATATGTCCAAGTAATGGTGAGAGTAATCATACTTCCAATTAATGGTGAGAGTAATCATACTTCCAATTAATGGTGAGAGTAATCATACTTCCAAATAATAGTGAGATTAATCATACCTCCAACTGATGATGAGAGTAATCATACCTCCAACTGGTGGCACTACTTGATCCAGAAGTTTAGGATTTGTACGCTTCCAGATCTTCTTAATGACAGCTCTCAACTCTTCATTGGCATCATCAATGTTGCCCTCTGTCTTAATTCTTAGAGATGTTCTAACTAAGGCAAAAAGTGTTGCATTGAACATCACTGTTCCATCTGTATTTAGAGGCATGTTCATGGCCACTAAACGCTGAAAAGAATGAAAATTTACCTTCAATGCTAACAGCTATAAAAGATAATTGTATCAAAATGTTAATCTTTATATAACATCCATTTAGTTGAATCAGAATAGAAATTAATGCAAAACTTACTTTACATGCTACACGGTATGGACATAGTTTTCCAAATCCTAAAGGAGGAGATATTTTCCTGAGAAGAGTTACCACATCCAGGTGCTTAATCCTGCCCTTTGCATCAGGGTCATACTCTGACCATAATGTGATGAATTCATCTAGATGATGTGGGCCAAGGATAGACCAATCACGTGTAAGATAGTCGAAGTTGTCCATGATGACAGCAACGAACAGGTTGATGATCTGTTAAATAATGTGCAGCAGTCATAGCAGATGGACAATATAATTTTCTAAAGTCCTTGTGACTATTTTCTCTAAATTTTAAATACTTTAGTAATGTTTATATTGAATGTATCTATAGAATTTTTATACTCACTTTATAAAATAAATACAGTACTCATGAAATAACTGACTTTAGTATTTATTATCGTTGTTTTTTGAGATCACTCTTCCAAATGAACAACAAAAAATAAACACATATGAAAGCATATACAATACAGGATAGTTATGGAAAAATGAGAGCATATTCACAATAAACAGTGTAATACTGAAACTCACATTACTCTCACTAAAAGCAATATGCATGTAGACAGCAACCACCCAGGGAGGTACTACCATCCTGCCAGGTGACTGTGAAACAAACCTGAAACTGTTTTACATGATGGTAGGATTGCTGGTGTCTTTTTTCTGTCTCATAAACATGCAAGATTTCAGGTACGTCTTGCTACTTCTACTTACACTTAGGTCACGCTACGCAAACATGTACACGTATATGTATACACACTCATCTGAGTTTTCCTTGATTTTATCTTAATAGTTCTTGTTCTTATTGCTTTTCCTTTCATATCCATGGGGAAGTGGAATAAGAATCTTTCCTCCGTAAGCCATGCGTGTTGTAAAAGTCAACTAAAATGCCGGGAACAATGGGCTAGTAACCCCTTTTCCTGTATAGCTTACTAAAAAGAAAAAGAAGAAAACTGTCAAAGTGGGATTTTTGAATGTGCGTGGATGTTGTGCGAATGATAAGAAAGAGATGATTGTAGATGTTATGAATGAAAAGAAGCTGGATGTCCTGGCTTTAAGTGAGACAAAGCTGAAGGGGGTAGGAGAGTTTCAGTGGGGAGAAATAAATGGGATTAGGTCAGGGGTTTCAAATAGAGTTAGAGCTAAAGAAGCAGTGGCAATAATGTTGAATAATCAGTTATGGCAGGTAAAGAAGGAATATAAATGTATAAATTCAAGGATTATGTGGAGTAAAATATAGGTTGGATGTGAAAAGTGGGTTATAGTAAGTGTTTATGCACCTGGAGAAGAGAGAAGTGTAGAGGAGAGAGAGAGATTTTGGGAAATGTTGAGTGAGTGTGTGGGGAGTTTTGAACCAAGTGAGAGAGTAATTGTGGTTGGGGATCTTAATGCTAAAGTGGGTAAAAATGTTGTGGAGGGAGTAGTAGGTAAATTTGGGGTGCCAGGGGTAAATGTAAATGGGGAACCATTAATTGAGCTATGTGTAGAAAGAGGTTTGGTAATAAGTAATACATATTTTATGAAAAAGAGGATAAATAAATATACAAGGTATGATATAGCACGTAAGGAAAGTAGTTTGTTGGATTATGTATTGGTGGATAAAAGGTTGATGGGTAGGCTTCAGGATGTACATGTTTATAGAGGGGCAACGGATATATCAGATCATTATTTGGTTGTAGTTACAGTTAGAGTAAAAGGTAGATGGGACAAAAAGAAAGTGGCAACAGCAAGTAAGAGAGAGGTAAAAGTGTATAAACTAAGGGTGAGATATAAGCAACTATTGGCAGAAAGGTGGGCTAGTGCAAGTATGAGTAGTGGGGGGGTTGAAGAGAGTTGGGATAGTTTTAAAAATGCAGTATTAGAATGTGGGGCAGAAGTTTGTGGCTATAGGAGGGTGGGTGCAGGAGGAAAGAGGAGTGAGTGGTGGAATGAAGAAGTAAAGGGTGTGATGAAAGAGTAAAAGGTAGCTTATGAGAGGTTTTTACAAAACAGAAGTGTTAATAGAAGAGCAGAGTATATGGAGAGTAAAAGAAAGGTGAAGAGAGTGGTGAGCGAGTGCAAAAGAAGAGCGGATGAAAGAATGGGAGAGGCTCTGTCAAGAAATTTTGCTGAAAACAAGAAAAATTTTTGGAGTGAGATAAACAAGGTAAGAAAGCCTAGGAAACGAATGGATTTGTCAGTTAAAAACAGAGTAGGGGAGTTAGTAGATGGGGAGCTGGAGGTATTGGGTAGATGGCGGGAATATTTTGAGGAACTTTTAAATGTCGATGAAAAAAGGGAGGCGGTAATTTCATGTACAGTGGACCCCCGGAGTTCGTCCATTTTTCGTAACAGAATGCTGTTCAAGTGCCATTACCAACCGAATTTATTCCCTTAAGAAATAATGTAAAGTAGACTAGTCCTTTTAGACCCCCCAAAACTACACTTATAAAAGCATTTAAAAAAATACACTTACATAAAAGGGCGTGTTTTGAGCAGGACGAACACCGGGGGTCCACTGTACTGGCCAGGGAGGTACAACATCGTTTAGGAGTGAAGAAGAGCAGGATGTGAGTGTGGGGGGAGGTGCGTGAGGCATTACGTAGAATGAAAGGGGGTAAAGCAGATGAAATTGACAGGATCATGACAGAAATGTTAAAAGCAGGGGGGGATATAGTGCTGGAGTGGTTGGTATTTTTGTTTAACCCTTTCAGGGTTTTTGACGTACTAGTACGGCTTACGCACCAGGGCGTTTGACGTACTAGTACGCCTAAATTCTAGCGCCCTCAAATCAAGCAGAAACAGGCTGGTAGGCCTAGATGTGAGAGAATGGGTCTGTGCGATCAGTGTGCGCAGTATAAAAAAATCCTGCACCACACAGTGCATAATGAGGAAAAAAAAACTCTGACCGTGTTTTTGGTTTAAAACAGCGACTTTACAGTCTATTTTCGTATGGTATTTATGCTTGTATTCTCGTTTTCTTAGTCTCATTTGATAGAATAGATGATATGTTACAGAAATAGAGATAATTTTGACTGGTTTCATGATGACAAGTACCTTGAAACTGAGCGCAAAGTAGCTAAAATGTTCGATTTTTGCCTATGTTCAAGAGTAAACAAATCACGCCATGCGTCCAATACACATCAACTGGGTAGTCTAATATTCTTCCACAAGTGCGATTATATTATTTATACCGTTTTTACAATGATGCAGTAGTATACATAACAGAAAATCTTCAATTTTTTGTGAGAATAAAAAATCAAAATGGAAAGCAAAAGTAATGCAATAGGAGCCGGGAGACATGCCTAATGAACAGATAAAATGTTATTTTAGTGCCAGGAATGTCTGTCTTGTTTATTCTGGACCCTATTTTGAAATTGGCATCTTTTGAAATTTGTGTGAATTTGGCAATATTGTCAATTTCTGACCGCTTTATTGGTTAATTGAAATCGGTAAAATGATGGTTTCTTGTACTCAATCGATAGAACAAATAGAATTCTACAATAATAGCTATGATTTTCGTAGACTGAGACTATGGAATTGGCCGAAAATAGGGCTCAAAGTGGGCGAAATCGCCAATGCGTAAATATCTTCGATACCGCTACCTTTGCGAGAGCATAATTCCGTTAGTTTTTCACCAAATTTCATACTTGTGGTGGCGTTATGATCGGAAAAAGATGCTCTATCATTTCATAAGAAAAAATAATTTATTTTTTTTCCGAAAATGTTTCGACCCTGAGAGAGAGTTAAGAATCGAGGTCTCGACCCTGAAAGGGTTAATAAATGTATGAAAGAGGGGAAGGTACCTAGGGATTGGCAGAGAGCATGTATAGTTCCTTTATATAAAGGGAAGGGGGATAAAAGAGATTGTAAGAATTATAGGGGAATAAGTTTACTGAGTATACCAGGTAAAGTGTATGGCAGGGTTATTATTGAAAGAATTAGAGGTAAGACAGAGAGTAGGATTGCAGATGAGCAAGGAGGCTTTAGAGTGGGTAGGGGATGTGTAGATCAAGTGTTTACAGTGAAGCATATATGTGAACAGTATTTAGATAAAGGTAGAGAAGTTTTTATTGCATTTATGGATTTAGAAAAGCCATATGATAGAATGGATAGGGGAGCAATGTGGCAAATGTTGCAAGTGTATGGAATAGGTAGTAAGTTACTGAAGGCTGTAAAGAGTTTTTATGAGGATAGTGAGGCTCAGGATAGGGTGTGTAGGTGAGAGGGAGATTACTTCCCGGTAAAAGTAGGTCTTAGACAGGGATTTGTAATGTCACCATGGTTGTTTAATATATTTATAGATGGGGTTGTAAAAGAAGTAAATGCTAGGGTGTTGGGGAGAGGGGTGGGATTAAATTATGGAGAATTAAATGCAAAATGGGAGTTGACACAGTTACTTTTTGCTGATGATACTGTGCTTATGGGAGATTCAAAAGAAAAGTTGCAAAGGTTAGTGGACGAGTTTGGGAGAGTGTGTAAAGGTAGAAAGTTAAAAGTGAACATAGATAAGAGTAAGGTGATGAGGGTATCAAACGATTTAAATAAAGAAAAATTGGATATCACATTGGAGAGAGGGATTATGGAAGAAGTATATGTTTTCAGATATTTGGGAGTTGACATGTCAGCGGATGGGTTTATGAAGGATGAGGTTAACCATAGAATTGATGAAGGAAAAAAGGTGAGTGGTGCGTTGAGGTATCTGTGGAGACAAAAAACGTTATCCATGGAGGCAAAGAAGGGAATGTACGAAAGTATAGTGGTACCAACACTCTTATATGGGTGTGAACCATGGGTTGTAAGTGCTTTCAGCGAGGAGGAGGCTGGAGGCAGTGGAGATGTCCTGTCTAAGGGCAATGTGTGGTGTAAATATTATGCAGAAAATTTGGAATGTGGAAATTAGGAGAAGGTGTGGAGTTACTAAAAGTATTTTTCAGAGGGCTGAAGAGGGGTTGTTGAGTTGGTTTGGTCATTTAGAGAGAATGGATAAAAGTAGAATGACTTGGAGAGCGTACAAATCTGTAGGGGAAGGAAGGCGGGGTAGGGGTCGTCCTAGAAAAGGTTGGAGGGAAGGGGTAAAGGAGGTTTTGTGGGCGAGGGGCTTGGACTTCCAGCAAGCATGTGTGAGCATGTTAGATAGGAGTGAATGGAGACGAATGGTTTTTGGGACATGACGATCTGTTGGAGTGTGAGCAGGGTAACATTTTGTGAAGGGATTCAGGGAAACCAGTTAATTGATTTAGTTGGACTTGAGTCCTGGAAATGGGAAGTACAATGCCTGCACTTTAAAGGAGGGGTCTGGGATAGTGACAGCTGGGAGGGACAATTCTCAGCTGTCATATCTGAGCTCCTCTGCAAAGACAGTGATTATGTATGAGTGTGGTGAAAGTGTTGAATGATGATGAAAGTATTTTCTTTTTGGGGATTTTCTTTCTTTTTGGGTCACCCTGCCTCGGTGAGAGACGGCCGACTTGTTTAAAAAAAAAAAAAAAAAAAAAAAAAATACAAAGACATCAAAGTAATTTTGATGTCAAGTTTTTATGATGCATGCTGCAAACAATTTAGAAATTCAATTAATACAGCATGAATACTGTTTGTAAATCTACTTACAGAACATCAGCAGCCTTACCAAGAATGAACAGAGGGTGTAGAAAGATATGAAGTAAGGATATGCTACCATTGAGCCACAGGTGCGAGCATTTGGGAAGTCTTCAGACAGTGGATCACATTTAGCATCCGGCGGTAAACATGACAACATGATTTCTTGCCATGCCTCACCTGAGTAGATGTAGGAATAAAATGTAAATTGTGGGCTCAAATGAGTAACTGAACTCAGAATTTTTTGGTGAGAAATAGCATAAGTGGTCCATATTAAAGAACAAAATTTTTAAAAAATAATTTATTAGCCTTGTATAAGCACAGGTTATTTCATATACAATTTATCTACAATTATTTGTTTTCTTTTAACTTAATTTGCAATTTCTTGCCTAGACAGGGTAAACCAAAAGAAGCAGAAACTCACTATCACACTTAAGCTGCCTCTGAAATTTAACCTCCTACTTCACTTTCAAAGCACATGCACTCTACTTTGAAACAAGTCTTGTCAGCTAGTTTCCTCCCAATTCCTTCAGTGATATTACTATGCTCACACTCCATAAGCATGCAAGATTCTACATACTTCTTGCTTCCATTCTTTCCAGTCTAACACATTAACATATGACTGGTCACTGTTCAAGCCTATCTCTTCACCTCTTTCACTCTCTCCTAAACTTTCTCATATGCTGCCTACACCTCCTTACATTCAGCCCTGATTTATACACCCTCTTAGGTCAAGCTGTAATGCTCTATTTTTAATACATTTCAACTAGCTTAACAACCTTCTATCTCCTCATTAAACTACAAAATTTCCACTACCATACAATCTGATGTCTTCATTCCATATTGTTTGCATAATATTCACACAATTATTGATTCAAAAGATACAAAAGAATTTACCAAAAAATTTCCTAACCCCCATAAGAACAAAAAAAAAATATTATAAACTAAAGAAGGATAGCTGAAGAAAGGATAAGAGTAGTAGAATAATGGAATGGTTTACTAGAGGAAGTAGTAAATGCTACAACCACAAGAAGGTAAATACAGAAATGAAGACAAGACACCACAAGCTTACTGTAGCAGGAAATAGGTAATCCCATCTTACTTACTACAAAATTCAAATATTATACCTAACACTTATACAAAAGTATCATCCCATTATAATGATTTTTTTTTATCCAGTGACAACATAGTAAAACTTCTCATTAAGAGATCTCTTATTAATGAATTTTGGCAATTTCGGACAAAAAATATCCGCTGGACAAAATAGGCAAAAATCCGTAATTCCAGATTTTGTTTGTAGCAATAGTGTTCGGTTGTCTGACCATGCTTGGAGACTACAATGTTTGTCTGGTATGGGCCAGAGCGCCCACATCCACGACCTGTCTTTTTTCACTGTTTCCTGAGTCACAAGCCACCTGCACCAGTTTACTGTCTGCTCCTTCATACACACACTTGTCATTCAGTCTACTTTTGTCTAGATTTAGAGCATTTTGTGTGACTTTATTAACGTATTAAGTAAAGTGCAATTACAATACTTTCTACAGCAAGTGGTGGTGACAAGAGGCTAAGTAAAATTACTGTAAGTTACGTAGAGAGATATAAAATTACTATACAGTACAGTACTATTGCTGTATTACTTCAGGCTACAGTGCCCACATTTTTCATGTCTGATTGTCTTTTGCATCAGTAGACAAAGTCTGCTAGTTCAGAAGACAACCAGACAATCATAAAAAATTAACTTCATAATTCTGAAGTTTCGGACAATCAGCAATGTCGAACACCTCCTTCCCCAATCAGTCTGTTAATGTGAGTGTCCACTGTACTATATTTTAAGGGATCATTTTTTGTTTCCACACTTGGAATGATGACTCATTACCTATTAGTTCTGCTCCTAAAACTCAAGTTTTAAATCTCCCTTCCATTTTTCCAGAGCTACCTTCATAAAACCAGTGTCATAGCAACTGGTGAGGGAGATATGGCAGTTTCTGTGGTCATCAAACAAACCCAGAAAAATGCTTTAAATTCTTTATAATGGCTCTAGTAACCCATAACAGGAATCTTAGCAATGGTACCCTAAAGCACAGTGTGACTATTGTACACAAAATACAGTCAGTAAATGAAATGATGGAATACGTAGCGACAAAGTGCAAGGAGGCAGAGGAACGGTTTATACCCAAAGGAAAAAGATTAAATGGGAAGACCAGAAAGAGCCCCTGGTTTACCCAAAGGTGCAGGGAGGTGAAGACTCAGAGTGTCAGAGAATGGAAAAGGGTCAAAAATAGTTTATTACTGTATTCTGAGTTATTAAATAGATATTTTTCAACTTGCCTGTTGCTGATCTGAAGAGTACCATTACTGCTTGAAAGAATGTCTGAAAATTGTTATGACGATGGATCTGCGTTTCGTAGTCTAATGCAATCTTTCCAAATACCTGAGTGGAAAAGAACAATGATTTTTAAGGTGTGTTTATTCTTAAGGCTGCCTGAAATTCACTGCATAATTATGGGCTTTTAATTTATGACACAATGTTTATCAATCTACAAATAATCCGCACACAGGAGAAAGAAACTTATGACGACATTTCGGTCCAACTTGTACCATTAACCCTTTACCGGGCAGGACCGTGTACAGACGGTCCTAAACACGTGTTTTTGCGCGTGTCATCCTACTCCCCCAGCCCATCTAGGTTCCCATTCTCTATATCTGACCAATCACAAGCCTTCTGTGAGTCGCTCCAGCTAAGTGAGACCGGCATCTGCTCGCTTCCCATTGGTTGAGAGACCAAAATGTAAACACTTCTCGCTTTACGTCACCCAGAGCCGAATTTTTGCTCTTGTTCCACTCATATACACTGTGATTATACTCTCTACAATGTCGGTAAGTACTAATTGTTGTGTCCAGTGTGTAAATGAATAGTTTAGGCATATTTTGAGATATATATCAGGAGTTAGATATGCATAATATGAGTGTACCATGCAATTGAAAAAAGTGCAACAAAAGAGGACCGTGTACAGACGGTCCCGCCCGTCAGGGCCACATTTTAAATTTCAGTAAATAAATATTTATATAAAAATTTCTAGTGCATATATGAATTCTGTAGTGGTCTGGGTGTGTACAGAACATTCTTATTGTCATTCCAGATCAATGAGAAATTGTTCTATTGTGAACCCTTCCAACAGAAGTTCAAATATCTCTGCATTTTGGTGGAAAGTGACTCAGATCCAGAACCAGATGACCTGTTGCCATCTCCAGTGCAGTACCAACGTGCAGAAAGGCCTGATGACAGTGTGAGGTTTGACCAAAATGATAGGTTTGATAAAATGCTAGGTCACTGGCCAGTGCAAGGCAGAATATTTACATGCAATTATTGCAGCAAAACGAAAAATCATGTCACATCCTCATTTTTGTGTGCCGTATGCAAGGTAAATCTATGCATCAAGAAGGAAAGAAATTGCTTCATAGCCTTTCATTGTAGCAATTAGTGATCAAGAATGATTGTTTTTTCTCAGGAAATTCAGGAATATGGGACTTGAAAGTTTTATCCCTTTGCAATGTGTCCATGTTGCTCTTTGGTTCACTTTCATATTTTTTATACATACAAAATGTTTGGAAACAAGTTCCATTTGTGTTTTTGATATTGTCTATTAGTATAATAAAATAGAAAAATACTTATTTGGTGTTTTATTAACAATTGCAAATTTGCAACATTCAGAATTTGACACCCTTTAACGGTCAGGACCGTCTGTAGACGGTCCTTGAATATTGGCAATTGCGTGAAAAGTTTTTTTTAGAATTTCAATTATATGGGCTCATTATCCTTACATTGAGTTACTCTATCCACTCATTTGAAATACATTTTGAAATTATCATTTTCCAGGGAGTGCCCGGTAAAGGGTTAACCCTTTCAGGGTCCAAGGGGGGTCTCCGAAACTCGTTCTCAGGGTCCAAGAATTTAAAAAAAAAAAAAATTATTTTTCTTATGAAATGATAGAGAATCTTTTTCTGATCATAACGCCACAAACATTATGAAATTTGTTAGAAAACTAACGGAATTATGCTTTCGTGAAGTTGGTGGTAGCCATGACACTTACGCATCGGCGATTTCGCCCACTTTGAGCCCTATTTTCGGCAAATTCCAATGTTTCAGTCAACTAAAATTATAGCTATTTCTCTAGAACTCCATTTCTTCTATCGATTGAGTACAAGAAACCACCTATTTACCAATTACAACTACCCAAAATAGTGGTCAGAAAACGGCAATTTGGCCAATTTCACACAAATTTCAAACGATGCCAATTTCAAAATAGGGTCCAGAATAAACAAGGCAGACATTCCTGGCACTAAAATAACGTCTTCTCTGTTCATTAGTCACGTTTCCAGGCCCCTCTTACATTACTTTTGCTTTTCATTTTGAATTTTTATTCTCACAAAAAAATAGAAGATTTACTGTTATGTATACAACTACATCATTGTAAAAATAGTATAAATAACATTAGAGCACTTGTGCATGAATATTAGACTCGCCAGTTGATGTGTATTGGATGCATGGTGTGATTTGTTTACTTTTGAACATCGTCAAAAATCGAACATTTTCGCTAATTTGAGCTCAATTTCAAAGTACTTGTCATTGTCAAACTAATCAAAATCATCTTCATTTCTGTAATATATCTTCCAATCTATCAAATGAGACCAAGAAAACGAGAATACATCAATAAATACCATACGAAAATAGACTGCAAAGTCACTGTTTTAAACCAAAAACACGGTCAGTTTTTTTCCTCATTATGCACTGTGTGGTGCAGGAATTTTTTTATACTGCGCACACTGACCACACAGACCCATTCTATCACATCTAGGCCTAACAGCCTGTTTCTGCTTGATTTGAGGGCGCTAGAATTTAGGCGTACTAGTACGTCAATAACCCCAGGGCGTAAGCCGTACTAGTACGTCAATAACCCCAGGGCGTAAGCCGTACTAGTACGTCAATAACACTGAAAGGGTCAACCAATCACATATGATCCAAGTCGAACCAAAACATCGTCATGAGTTTCTTATCCTATGTGTGGGTTATCTGTCTATTGTGCCTTTTTGTTCTTTAATCAATCTGTTACATAATCATAACCTCATGAAGAATAAACTTTTTATCTTTTATATCTACTTTTTCACTACAGTGGCTTGCTCATTATAGGATGGGTGTTAATGTTGCAGTTTTATAACTGTAGTGTAAAGCACCCCTCTGGCAAGACAGTGATGGAGTGAATGATGATGGGAATCGGCCGATGTGTTAATAATAAAAAAAAAAAAAAACCTACTTTCTCACTACAGTGGCTTGCTCATTATAGTAACCTAATTTAAATAGTACAGTGGTACCTCGAGTTTCGGCCATAATTCGTTCCGGAAGGCTGTTCGAGTGCCGTTACAGAACAAATTTATTCCCATAAGGAATAATGTAAATTAGATTAGTCCATTTCAGACCCCCAAAAATACACTTACAAAAACACTTACAATAACACACTTACATAATTGTTCGAGTTGGGAGCTGTACGAAACTCAGGGTACCACTGTAGTAATATGAAATTGTCTGATCTCACTAGGATATTCACCTATGAAGCATAACAATATCATACCTATACTACTGTATTTCTCCTTTTAAGAAAAGATACACATTGCAGAACAAGCTTTCATTGGGACAAAAATGTTTCTCTCTGTTAGATGTTTATCAGCTTTTCAGAAACCAAATGAAGCTGTAAGCTGCGAGTTTATCTTGCAACATGTGTTTATTTAATATTTCTGGCACAACGCTATTTGGCTCCTACATTTTTCGACCTGCCTTGGTTGGATGCAGCCAGTATAGTATGTTGAAAAAAAAATTTCCACTCACTTTATAAATGCATAATTATTCATGTTTTGCTGCTGAGGAGCTCTAATTATTTTTTTATTAGTAAATATTTACCTACCCAGTACTTTTATAAACTGCATTATATATGACACTTAAAAAATTGTAGGGATCCTTACAAACCAAAAGTTCAATGTCCTCATTCTTTACTTCTCAGGGATATGCATCATACCTCTAGAAAATAAACAAAATATTTAAAAAAAGATTTTAGGTCATAACAGCTTTTCTGATCTATCCATACAAAGTGAATATTAAAAACAGAGGTGTTTAATACTGATATTTTTGTATGTAACTGCATTTTTGCCTACCAATATTTATTCTATTATAAGTGGTACAGTGGACCCTCGCTATTCGAACACTCCAAAACTCACCCTCATTCCAGAATGCTGTTCAAGTGCTGTTACCAAACAAATTTATTCCCATAAGGAATGATATAAATTAGATGAGTCCATTTCAGACCCCCAAAAATACACTTATAAAAGCACTTAAAAAATAAACTTACATAAAAAGGCGAGTTTTGGAGTGTTCGAATAGCGAGGGTCCACTGTATTTTATGGAAAATACAGTCCAGTAATCCAGTTTTTATTGCATTTCATACCTCATATGAATAACAAAGGTACACTGTTTGACCTTAACTATAGATGAATAATGATGAGAAACATCTTACCACACCTCAATTTTCCTTCCTTAAAAAGAAATCAGAATTACAGTTTTATTCTATACTATTTAAATTTTTAATTTGATCTTTATTTTCAAGCTGATATCTACCAGACTTTTGCATGTCTTCTAATCTCGTTAATTTTTCCCTCAAACTGCACAGGACCTGCATGCCGACGACTCCATAGATGAAGAAGAGGAGGAGGATGAGAAGAGCAACGTAAGGCAGCGCCTGGAAACTCTTGATAAACGTCCAGAGCAGTGTACGAATACCTTCACCCTTGGAGAGGAGCTTCACCAAACGCATGACACGGAACAAACGGAAGAAGTTGATTGAGAAGAGGTTAGATCCCGGCTGTGAGGGAAAAGGAGGGATTAGTGACAGAAATTACAATTCTGGTAATGAGGAACTGAGATGATAAAGTGAAGGTGATGTACGAAGAGTCACGATGTACTAAAAACACTGTAGTACACATTTAACCCACAGCTTGAAGAGGAAATATTAGACAAAATTTCAGCCTGTCCTATCACACTACCACTCAGGACTTAACAAAAGTCCAGAACAAACTATAACATCATCTAACATTTCCTCTGAAAATTGTGGATAAAGTGTGAATTGTTTTAGCTATGGTATTGCAACTTTTATTCAACACTGTAATAGAGGGTATAAAAGGGAATTATAATTTAAGGGTGTGGTGAAAAGAAAATAATTTATTTAATATAATGAGCACCAATGAATGATAGGAATACTAGCAGTAAGCAGCAAAACATGTTTGAAGATTTAAAAAATTACTAAAAGATTAAAGATTTTATTTCTTTGTAAAGGTTACAATGTGTAATTACAATTTTGGTTTGCTAAGTACAAAGAAAGCCACTATCATGCCGGGGCATTTCGGGCAGACTAATCCTAGTACTACACAATAACTACTTAAATCTACATAAGAGTGGTTAACTTTTATTAAAATATTAATTTAATCTTAATACTAATGCGATATAGTCAAGGTGGAGATTTATAAGAATATAATCTTGAAGTTGCACATAATAAAAACAATATTACAATTAATGGTTCAAGCAGTAATATTTCATGGATTGGCAGATGTTTAATAGACTAGAGGTCATATAATAAATATAATAACTGATTAGAAGTTGATGAGAACATAAGATGAAAGTCATGTATAAGTGGAAAAAGAAAAAAAATGAAGAAATTGAAAAAAATCTTAATAATTATACATAAAATATTGATTAATGAAACATTAAAATTCCTGTTAAGTGTAAGAAATGTTGATGAAAAATTATTTATGAAAAACAATAAAATTTTAAATAATATTTATAAATAAAATTAGGATATACAAAAATGGCATAAAACTTATTAATGTAACTACAATAAATTAATAAATAACTTACACACACACACATACACAGTGAACACAGGATCCATACATAGCTTTAAGAAGAGGTATGATAAAGCTCCTGGAGCAGGAAGAGTGACCTAGTAGCGGACAGTGAAGAGGCGGGGCCAGGAGGTGTGAACTGACCCCTGCAACCACAACTAGGTGAGGTGAGTGTACACACGCACACGGGCGCGTGCGCACACACGTGGCGAGGTGTCAGAGTGGACGCCTGTAATGAGCGAGGTTCCACAGGGGTCAGTCCTAGGACCAATGCTGTTTCTGGTGTATTTGTGAATGACATGACAGAAGGAATAGACTCCAAAGTGTCCCTGTTTGCAGATGATGTGAAGGTGTTGATAAGAATCCAATCGGACGAGGACCAGGCAGAACTACAAAGGGATCTGGACAGGCTGCAGGCTTGGTCCAGAAACTGGCTTCTGGAGTACAACCCCACCAAGTGCAAAGTCATGAAGGTTGGGGAAAGGCAAAGAAGACAGCATTCAGAGTACAGTCTAGGGGGCCAGAGACTACAATCCTCACTCAAGGAAAAGGATCTAGGGGCGAGTATAACACCGGGCACATCTCCTGAGGTGCACATCAACCAAATACTAACTGCTGTAGCATACGGGCGCCTAGCAAACCTAAGAACAGCATTCCGATATCTTAATAAGGAATTGTTCAGGACCCTGTACACTGTGTACATTAAGCCCATATTGGAGTATGTAGCACCAGTTCAGAACCCACACCTAGCCAAGCACATAAGGAAACTAGATAAAGTGCAAAAGTTTGCAACAAGACTAGTCCTAGAGCTAAGAGGTATGTCCTATGAGGAGAGGTTAAGGGAAATCGACCTGATGACACTGGAAGACAGGAGAGATAGGAGGGATATGATAACGACATATAAAATACTGAGAGGAATTGACAAGGTGGACAGAGACAGGATGTTCCAGAGATGGAACACAGCAACAAGGGGTCACAGTTGCAAGTTGAAGACTCAGATGAATCACAGAGATGTTTGGAAGTACATTTCTTCAGTTACAGAGTTGTCAGGAAGTGAAATAGTCTAGGAAGCGATGTAGTGGAGGAAGGATCCATACATAGCTTTAAGAAGAGGTATGATAAAGCTCATGGAGCAGGAAGAGTGACCTAGTAGTGACCAGTGAAGAGGTGGGGCCAGGAGCTGTGACTCGACCCCTGCAACCACAACTAGGTGAGTACACACACACACATATATATACAGTGGCTGCAAAAAAACAATTTTTGGACAATAAAACGAAAATATGCATTTTTATTTTCAATTTTTAGCTTCTAACTAGTACTTGGTCATGTTACCCTTGTTCTTTATCACCATCTGAAGTCACCTGGGCATCAAAGTGGCGAGGGTGGAGAATAAGGAGGCATCCATGTTGATCCAAAGCTTCTTCAGTGCCTCCTTTAGGTCCGTGATGTTGGTGGGTCGAGCTTTTGCAATCTCATTTTTCATCACATGCCAGGCATTCTCGATAGGATTTAAGTCAGGGGAATTCCCTGGCCACTCCAAAACACTGATATTATTGTCCTCGAGGAACTTTTGCACTGCTTTCGAGTTATGGGCAGGGGCACCATTATGCATAAATAAATCACACTCGTGAATGTACCAAAATGTCAGGATGTGGTCCCTTAACACCTCTATATAATTACTTCCCTTCATCATAATGTTCTTAGAAAGTAGTCCACCCCTGCCCTTATAACCACTAAAAGCACCCCAGACCATAACACTATCAGGGTGCTTCACTGTCTTCACCGCGTTACGCGGGTAATAACAGGACTCACCACTGGGACGAGGGACGGTCTTGGAGCCGTTCCTGAAGGTACTCTCGTCGCTGAACATCACCTTCTGCCACTGGTCTGAGGTCCAATCCTTGTACTTGTAAAACTGAAGCCGTTTCTTCTTCATGGCTTCAGTTAGCATGGGCTTCTTGGCGGAACGTCGAGCTGGCATTTTCAGGTCCTTTTGCAATAGGTGCTGAATGGTTCACACTGCGACGTCTTTCAGGAGTGCAGGGTGATTTTTCTTGAGGTCTGCGGCTGTTATGGCAGGATCTGATAACACTTCCCTCTTCAGGATCTTGTCTGTGCGAAATCTTTTTGGGGGCCCAAGAGCCCAATTTCCTGGGTGATACAGTACTTTCTTGAGGTTGTAAATTGCCATCCTAGTCACTTTCAGGTCTGTGGCTACGCATATCACAGACATGCCTGGCTCTAATAGCGTAAATGCACGGGTTTTCTCTGCAATTGAAAGTTTAGTTTGACCCATTCTGACCACTTGGAGCGGAGATATAGTGTGGCAAAGTTTGTGGTAGAGTAAAAAATAAAGGGGGGCACTGAGGAAACAACGTAGCAGACATCCTTCCTCATCGAGCTCTGGCAAAGCATTGAAGTGTGGCATGATGGGAAACAATGGAGCAAAATGGGCTCCAGTACACTACGTCATCACAAGCTTTGGCCGCTTTTCTTATGGTGGAAATGCAAGTGAAATATATGCACCAAAATCTTGGTGCATATATTGGAGGGACATCTGAACTGTCGTATCTGGGTGCCTCTGCAAAGACAGTGATTATGTATGAGTGATGGTGAAAGTGTTGAATGATGATGCAAGTTTTTTCTTTCTTTTTGGGTTTTTCTTTCTTTTTGGTTCACCCTGCCTTGGTGGGAAACAGTTAACAGATTTAGAATGTGCAGTGGGTTGCATAATATAAAGTTCAGTGGGGAGTGTGCCTCTGCCGACCATGTTGCAAGAGATAAGTTAATGGCCGAGTTAGCTAGCAATATCTCTGAGAATGGCTACAAGCCTGAGCAGGTGTTTAATGCTGATGAAACAGATTTGTTCTGAAACATGATGCCATCTAGAACATATATCAGCCAACATGAGAAAAATGCTCTTGGGTTCAGCTTGATTCTTTGTGGGAATGGATCAGGAAACTTTAAAGGTAAGCCCCTGCTTGTTTATCACTCCAAGATTTCCTGTGCTTTAAAAGGTAAAGACAAAAACACGTTGCCTGTTAGTTGGAAGTCCAATGCCACAGCATGGGTAATTAAGGCTTTCTTCACTGGCTGGTTTAGGCACCACTTTATTCCTGAGCAAGGATGTATTTGTCCCCTAAATATCTTGCATTTAGGGTTCTCCTCGTCCTTGATAATTGTCATAGTCATCCTCAACTCTTGAAAGACGTGGAGCCGGGTGTCAAGATTGTCTTTTTATCACCAAATATGACATCCTTGGATCAAAGTGTTATCAAAACATTAAAGTGGCCTTACACACTCAGTGTAGTGCAATAACTAGTTGTAATAACTGACGAGACATTGGAGTGCCCAGAGTTCTGGCACAAATTTAACACTGCAGATGCACTGTCCAGTGTCAAAAAAAAGAAAAAAGAAAAAAGAAAAAAGCATGGGATCATATAGCAAAATCAATAAATGCTGTTTGAAGAAAAATATGTCCTAGTGTTTACCTGGAGTTTACCTGGAGAGAATTCCAGGGGTCAACGCCCCTGCGGCCCGGTCTGTGACCAGGCCTCATGATTTTACAGGTTATCCATCACTGTAGAGTCAAGATCAGGAAATTCTCAATCTAGCAAGGGAAGTGCCAGATGACATGAAAGAACTCCTAGATAATGATGAGTAACAAACTATAAAGGAAACGTTGCAGGGATTAAATTCCTAGCTACAGAAAACAAAAGACAATGGGAATGAAGAACCTGAGCCTGAATGACAGATGCTGACACTGCAAATGATACGCAAGTTACTGCATATTGTTGGTAAACATGAAAACATGTTTACTGAAAAGTACCATGACTCATCTTGAAGCATTGCTATAAAGCGAGCTCTGGAGCAGGCAGCTGGGCCTATCGTCTACTGTATAAAGAACTGCAGGGTAAAACAAACCAGAGGTGTATGACAGAGCACCTGAGAACTCCTCTGCAACAATCAACTGATGAAGCTGCATCAACATCACAAGATTTCCAATCTTCAGCCTCGGTATGGTGGGCCACAGCCATGTTTTCCCCTACCCAATTGGAAGGTTAGTAACAAATACTTTGCAGTATGATTGTAACCATTTCTTAGCCTAAACTCTTTTAACTGTCTGAACCTCACTAGAGATCAGGTATTTCAGAGAATGGTCATTGACAAAATTAGGTAAAAATAAAGAATTATTTTTTGAAGAACTGATAGTATTTTTTTTTTTTTTTTTTTGAGGTCAGAGAAATGCAACCATATTTCCCCCTATGTTTATCAGTGGTAATGCAGTTTTCAGGTACTAAACAGATGGTGCCTAAAACTGACAAAAAAAAATCTCTGGCCGGATAAAGGCTCAACGTGTACATTCATTGAGGTGTCTGATTAAATTAGACATGCAGTGTACCAGATCCACTATCACATGGCTGTCCAGTACAGGCATATCGATAAAATGGACCAACTCTGTTTAATTTCAAGTCTGTCCAATTTAGACTTCATCCTGGACACCCATTTTCAGTGTTTTTAGGCAGGGGAGCCAGTGACTCAGCCCACATACCATCGTCATTTCATTGCCAATTTTCCCTGAACTTACAGTATTTTTGATCACTAATGATGGCCTCTAAAGCAAGTGATGGTGCCAAGAAGCATGTGACCTTGACTTTTAAGCAGAAACTTGAATTAGTAAGAAAGCTGGTGTTCAGTGGCTGAGTGTGAGGAGTATGGTGTAGCAAAACATTGAAATTCATAGAAGCAGGGAAAAGCTTACAGCATATGCTATGAAGTACAGTATAGACATTAGCCTAAAAGGTTCTTCAGTTATTTTTAGGAAGCATATGAAAATGGCCCAAGATACAAGGGTTGAAGCAGCATTGTATAAATAGTATGATAAGCAGCACACTCCAGGTATACTACTGGTGTTAGCATTCATTCTGTTGAGCACATCTCTGCTGCTACTGTACTGTACTTTAAACTCTTTTCCTTTTCAGGTACAGATGTATTGTACAGTAATGCAGTGTAATACTGTACTCCAGTTTATTCTTAGTATGTACAATAGTCCATCAACAAAGTGGACTAAGTCTTTTTTATTGGGCATTTGTCTGTGTCCAGTGTTGACTGATTAAATGGATTACACTCGCTTAATCAAAACTTTCAATATTAAGAGTTTTTCACTAAAATGAACACCCCTTCCTACCCTATTAGACCATTTCATGGATGTTTCGCCAGTGGCGTCAAAGGAAGGGGGGCAGGGGGGCAGGCTGCCCCGGGTGACACCATAGAGCCTCTAATGCACAAAATATTGCTGCACCAACATAAGAGAAAAATCCTGTTTCTATATACTAGCCTAATAGTATATGATTACAGAGTACAAATAGGCCTATATAGGGAAAATCATTGATTTTGATTATTATTAATATAATCAAATAGAAGCGCTAAACCACAGGGGTTATACAGCGCTGCAGGTTATTGTAGGATGCAGGGAGAGTGGGTTGTAGGAGGGAGATGGATGATTAGTAGGGTATAGAGTGCAGCATGACGGTGGATAGTGCAGGGATAGAGGGTAGCAAGAGATCGCGGTAGAAGGAACTGATTATTATTATAATCAAAAGAAGCGCTAAACCACAGGGGTTATACAGCGCTGCAGGTTATTGTAGGATGCAGGGAGAGTGGGTTGTAAGAGGGAGATGGACGATTAGTAGGGTATGGAGTGCAAGATGACGGTGGATAGTGCAGGGGTGGAGGGTAGCAAGAGATCGAGGTAGAAGGGACTGAGGGAGGTGCTAGAGTTATAATCTTCAGAGTTTGTGTAGTAAGTCAGTTTCTGTCAAAAAGTCAATGAGAGAGTCAGGTTTAAAGGAGGGTTCATCTGTAAGAAGGGAAGGTAAAGAAAGGGCCGCAGAGCGAAGACGTCGTTGAAGGTAAATTCTGCGTGCTCGTTGATAGAGTGGGCAGTCCAGCAGAATATGTCGAACAGACACTGGAACCTGACAATGCTCACAGAGAGGGGCAGGGAGCCTCTCCATGAGATACCCGTGAGTAAGACGAGTGTGGCCGATGCGAAGACGGGAGAGTGTAGTCTCCCAACCTCGACATTGGTGACAAGAAGAAGGCCAGAAACTTATAATCGGTTTAATAGAATGAAGTTTGTTATTCAGCAGGTCAGACCAGCGTTGTTGCCAACGGGTGCGAAGGTGGGTAGCAATGACCGCAAAATAGTCCGTGAAAGGAACACCTCTATATGAAACTGGAAGGTCATGTACTGCTGACCGCGCAGCAGTGTCTGCCTGTCCATTGCCCTGTACGTCAACATGACCAGGGACCCAACAAAAAACAATATCTTTATGCTTGCTAAAGATACGGCGTAACCAAAGGTGGATACGAAGAACTAGGGGGTGAGGTGTATCAATTTTACGGATAGCCTGTAATGCACTAAGGGAGTCTGAAACGACCACAAATGGTGACACAGGCATAGATGCAATACGGATAAGTGCCACAAGAATGGCATACAATTCAGCAGTAAATATGATAGCAGAGGGTAATAGATGCCCTCGTACAACGCTGTCCGGAAACACTGCTGCGAATCCGACGCCGTCAGATGACTTTGAACCATCGGTGTATACTGCGATGGGATGGGAATGAGAACGGAAGTGGTCTAGAAAGAAAGAGCGAGAAGCCGCCGTAGGCAGTTGGGCTTTCGCGCAAGGTAGAGGGATAGAACAGACACGGACAGCAGGAACGTCCCAAGGGGGTAGGGGAAAGGGAGATGTCACATTAACATGTTAATCTTGAATGGTCCAGTTTTTGCAAGAAATTGGTTCTCGTTTCAACTCATCTGAGGTTGCATACGTACTCTCTTTAGTATGTTTTTAGTCTTAGTATTTTTTTAAACAAACAATATAATTTTTAACTTGTTAAAAATTGTTGTTACAACAGCAATATTTACTGATCCTGATGATAGTGAATGATCACTGAAATGGTGAACCTTTAAATAAACTTACCTTAGAAGAATCCAAATTATTATTATAATCAAAAGAAGCACTAAACCACAAGTGTCAAGAAAAATCCAAAATCTTTCATGTCACCCTATATATGATAATAATAATAATAATAATAATAATAATAATAATAATAGTTTATTTAGACATGGTACAATGATACATAGTTAGGTAGACATGATACATAGGTATAAATGAGATGTACATGCCAAAAGCCCCTAATATGCTGTGCATTGTTGGCATTCTTAGAACTATTTAATAGACTACATGGTAAAAAATTATGGTTGATAATTTATAAAATAAGTATAATTGTGTATCTAAGTTATAAAGTTTGAATATAAGTTGAACATAATAATTTATTAATTGTAGCAATACAACTAATTGAGTGAGATAACAATTTAAAACAATTAATTGCATTGCAGTTACAGTTTACGTGGTCATTATAATGTAAATGTTATAGAAACAGTTAGCTTAGTATGTATTATTCATAACAGGTTTTTACATTTAAGTGGATTTATTATTATAATCAAAAGAAGCGCTAAACCACAGGGGTTATACAGTATATTATGTGGAGCCTCATACATTCTGTACACACCACACACACTCACTCACTCTTTCTTTCTTTCTTTCAAATACCATTACAAGGTTTGAACTTGTGATCTAGCAATCCTAGAATTAATACTGCAGAGCTTTGACCCAGTACACCACATGGTCATGAAAAGTTTCACCAACCAGAATCATGAAAAGGTTTGTAAGCATCCATTACCTGGGACCCTCCATTGTAATGCATCTCAGGAAATAAAAGTTCTGCTTGCCGATGAGTGGTAGTGGTAGTAGTTGAGACATTTACGGTGCACTCTCAGTGAATAGGGCACTCGATGCTCATAAAATGTGTGTATACAACTCACACTAAAAACAAGGATAAAATTAACAAATAATAAAACTAACAAGCATACATACTCAGCACAAAGACTATCATACCAAGGTAAAATAACCAACATCAATTAAAAACCCAATTAAATTCTTAATGCTGAAAGACTTTGCTAAAAGTTCCCCAAGGTCCCTGTAATTATAAAAACCACAATGAAAGTGGTATAGCCTAAGCTGTAGGCAAACTGTTAAAATATGCTCCACAATCAGTTGCATGTTATATTTGCAGATGACAACTTTTGTTAAGTCCAAGTCAAATGCAATTGTCCTCAACAACACATTCAATATCAACCAATAGACTCCCTCTTACACTGATAAGACTTTGTACATGATATTGAGGAAAAGAGCTAAAAAAAAATGTACAAGCGAATGTAAGAGAAGGTACGTACAATTATTATTATCATAAGACTATATGAGGGAAAATTCTTAGGTCTGTACCTGAACAGCAATTTAAGAAACAACAGTCATATTCAGCACATGTTCAAGGTCTCTGAAACAGTGGGTATCCTAAGGTACATTACTATGTTCTTCAAACAACATAAGTTACCATACTCTGTACTATTCTTACCTTACCTATGGTATTTGTGCATGAGGACCTACTGCAACAACTCAGCTAAAGTCTACAGAAATTCAATAAAAGCTGCTGTTCGAATGATCACTCAAGTAAGTGCTAGACAACACATGTCCCTACTTTTCAAAAGTTTAACTTATTCAACATACAAAACATTCACTCTTACTGTGCAGATTATATGAGCAAGACAATGGATAGAAATATATACTCAGCTCTGAAAATCTTTCTAGAGTTGAAACACAATTTATAGGCAGTGTACAAGAAACAAATACCTTTGAAATGTATCAGTATTTGACTCATCTGAGTAAAAAAAAACAATGCACATAAAAGGCCTTAAAATCTGTAGCTCTCTACCTGAAGATTCCAAAGGTTCTTTCTCTGCCAACTACATACATCAATGCACTTCCTTGCCCTAACATGATTCATGACAGAAATATATGTCAAACACATTTTTGAAACCTGCCTATTGATTATTTGTCTTGTATTCATCCTTCTGTACATGGTCTTCACTATTCTTTAACACCCATAATCTGTACCATATGTTATTATACGTTCATTCCGACATAGTTGTAACAATTTTTTTGTGTGTGTTTAGAACAATCGTCATACTTAATTTTGTCTCCACATTTGTTGTAATGCTCTAAAGTTTTTACTACTTAGAATAATTGTTGCACTTAATATGCCTAACTATAAATAACTTCATGAAATTTTCATGAACATTTATATAATGTACCTACTGTACAAGTAGTTTAAAGTAAGTTTAATACAGTGGTACCTCGAGTTACGATGGTCCCCAAACTCGCCCTTTTATGTAAGTTTATTTTTTTAAATGCTTTTGTAAGTATATTTTTGGGGGTGTAAAAGGACTAGTCTATTTTACATTATTCCTTATGGGGATAAATTCGTTTGGTAATGGCACTTGAACAGCATTCTCGAACAAAAAAATATCGTAACTCGAGGTACCACTGTAATAATAATAATAATAATAATAATATTTATGGTAGTAGGTTGGTAGACAGCAACCACCCAGGGAGGTACTACCGTCCTACCAAGTGAGTGTAAAATGAAAGCCTGTATTTGTTTTACATGATGGTAGGATTGCTGGTGTCTTTCTTCTGTCTCATAAACTTGCAAGATTTCAGGTACGTCTTGCTACTTCTACTTACACTTAGGTCACACTACATGAACACGTTTATATATACACACTCATCTGAGTTTTCTTTGATTTTATCTTAATAGTTCTTGTTCTTATTGCTTTTCCCTTCATATCCATGGGGAAGTGGAATAAGAATCTTTCCTCCGTAAGCCATGCGTGTTGTAAAAGTCAACTAAAATGCCGGAAACAAAGGGCTAGTAACCCCTTTTCCTGTATAGATTACTAAAAAGAAAAAGAAGAAAACAGTCAAAAATGGGATGTTTGAATGTGCGTGGATGTTGAACGAATGATAAGAAAGATGATTGTAGATGTTATGAATGAAAAGAAGCTGGATGTCCTGGCTTTAAGTGAGACAAAGCTGAAGGGGGTAGGGGAGTTTCAGTGGGGAGAAATAAATGGGATTAGGTCAGGGGTTTCAAATAGAGTTAGAGCTAAAGAAGGAGTGGCAATAATGTTGAATAATCAGTTATGGCAGGTAAAGAGGGAATATAAATGTATAAATTCAAGGATTATGTGGAGTAAAATAAAGGTTGGATGTGAAAAGTGGGTTATAGTAAGTGTTTATGGACATGGAGAAGAGAGAAGTGTGGAGGAGAGAGAGAGATTTTTGGAAATGTTGAGTGAGTGCGTGGGGAGTTTTGAACCAAGTGAGAGAGTACTTGTGGTTGGGGATCTTTATGCTAAAGTGGGTAAAAATGTTGTGGAGGGAGTAGTAGGTAAATTTGGGGTGCCAGGGATAAATGTAAATGGGAAGCCTTTAATTGAGCTATGTGTAGAAAGAGGTTTGGTAATAAGTAATACATATTTTATGAAAAAGAGGATAAATAAGTATACAAGGTAAGATATAGCATGTAATGAAAGTAGTTTGTTAGATTATGTATTGGTGGATAAAAGATTGATGGGTAGGCTTCTGGATGTACATGTTTATAGAGGGGCAACGGATATATTGGATCATTATTTAGTTTTAGCTAGAGTTAGAGTAAAAGGTAGATGGGACAAAAAGAAAATGGCAAAAGCAAGTAAGAGAGAGGTGAAAGTGTATCAACTAAGGGAGGAGAAAGTTAGGGTGAGATATAAGCAACTATTGGCAGAAAGGTGGGCTAGTGCAAGTATGAGTAGTGGGAGGGGGGGGAGATGAAGAGAGTTGGGATAGTTTTAAAAATGCAGTATTAGAATGTGGGGCAGAAGTTTGTGGCTATAGGAGGGTGGATGCAGGAGGAAAGAGGAGTGGTGGAATGAAGAAGTAAAGGGTGTGATAAAGAGAAAAAGGTAGCTTATGAGGGGTTTTTACAAAACAGAAGTGTTAATAGAAAAGCAGAGTATATGGAGAGTAAAAGAAAGGTGAAGAGAGTGGCGAGAGTGTGCAAAAGGAGAGCAGATGAAAGAGTGGGAGAGGCTCTGTCAAGAAATTTTGCTGAAAACAAGAAAAATTTTTGGAGTGAGATAAACAAGTTAAGAAAGCCTAGGGAATGAATGGATTTGTCAGTTAAAAACAAAGTAGGGGAGTTAGTAAATGAGGAGCTGGAGGTATTGGGTAGATGGCAGGAATATTTTGAGGAACTTTTAAATGTCGATGAAAAAAGGGAGGGGGTAATTTCATGCACTGGCCAGGGAGGTATAACATCGTTTAGGAGTGAGTGTGGGGGAGGTGCGTGAGGCATTACGTAGAATGAAAGGGGGTAAAGCAGCTGGAACTGATGGGATCATGATAGAAATGTTAAAAGCAGGGGGAGATATAGTATTGGAGTGGTTGGTATTTTTGTTTATTAAATGTATGAAAGAGGGGAAGGTACATAGGGATTGGCAGAGAGCATGTATAGTTCCTTTATATAAAGGGAAGGGGGATAAAAGAGATTGTAAGAATTATAGGGGAATAAGTTTACTGAGTATACCAGGTAAAGTGTACGGTAGGGTTATTATTGAAAGAATTAGAGGTAAGACAGAGAGAAGGATTACAGATGAGCAAGGAGGCTTTAGAGTGGGTAGGGGATGTGTAGATCAAGTGTTTACATTGAAGCAGCATATATGTGAACAGTATTTAGATAAATGTAGGGAAGTTTTCATTGCATTTATGGATTTAGAAAAGGCATATGATAGATGTGGCAAATGTTGCAAGTGTATGGAATAGGTAGTAAGTTACTGAATGCTGTAAAGAGTTTTTATGAGGATAGTGAGGCTCAGGTTAGGGTGTGTAGGAGAGAGGGAGATTACTTCCCGGTAAAAGTAGGTCTTAAACAGAGATGTGTAATGTCACCATGGTTGTTTAATATATTTATATTTGGGGTTGTAAAAGAAATAAATGCTAGGGTGTTAGGGAGAGGGATGGGATTAAATTATGGGGAATCAAATACAAAATGGGAGTTGACAGTTACTTTTTGCTGATGATACTGTGCTTATGGGAGATTCTAAAGAAAAGTTGCAAAGGTTAGTGGACGAGTTTGGGAGGGTGTGTAAAGGTAGAAAGTTGAAAGTGAACATAGATAAGAGTAAGGTGATGAGGGTATCAAACGATTTAAATAAAGAAAAATTGGATATCACATTGGAGAGAGGGATTATGAAAGAAGTGAATGTTTTCAGATATTTGGGAGTTGACTTGTCAGTGGATGGGTTTATGAAGGATGAGGTTAACCATACAATTGATGAAGGAAAAAAGGCGAGTGGTGCGTTGAGGTATCTGTGGAGATAAAAAACGTTATCCATGGAGGCAAAGAAGGGAATGTACGAAAGTATAGTGGTACCAACACTCTTATATGGGTGTGAAGCATGGGTTGCAACTGCTGCAGTGAGGAGGCGGCTGGAGGCAGTGGAGATGTCCTGTCTAAGGGCAATGTGTGGTGTAAATATTATGCAGAAAACTCGGAGTGTGGAAATTAGGAGGTGGTGTGGAGTTACTAAAAGTATTTGTCAGAGGGCTGAAGAGGGGTTGTTGAGGTGGTTTGGTCATTTAGAGAGAATGGATCAAAGTAGAATGACTTGGAGAGCGTATAAATCTGTAGGGAAAGGAAGGCGGGGAAGGGGTCGTCCTCGAAAAGGTTGGAGGGAGGGGGTAAAGGAGGTTTTGTGGGCGAGGGGCTTGGACTTCCAGCAAGCATGTGTGAGCATGTTAGATAGGAGTGAATGGAGACGAATGGTTTTTGGGACCTGACGAGCTGTTGGAGTGTGAGCAGGGTAATATTTTGTGAAGGGATTCAGGGAAACTAGTTAATTGACTTAGTTGGACTTGAGTCCTGGAAATGGGAAGTACTACAATGCCTGCACTTTAAAGGAGGGGGTCTGGGATAGTGACAGTTAGGAGGGACTTATTCTCAGCTGTCGTATCTGAGCGCCTCTGCAAAGACAGTGATTATGTATGAGTGAGATGAAAGTGTTGAATAATGATGAAAGTATTTTCTTTTTGGGGATTTTCTTTCTTTTTGGGTCACCCTGCCTCGGTGGGAGACGGCCGACTTGTTGAGAAAAAAAAATAATAATATCTTTATTTCTATATGTACAAGGTATACAGGCATAGCTGACATTAATGATATACTACTATACAGAAAGCCACTTGTTATGCATAGCATTTTGGGCAAATTAGTTAAATTTTGTCCCAGGATGCGACCCACACCAGTCGACTAACACCCAGGTACCCATTTTATACTGATGGGTGAACACGGACAGTAGGTGTCTTATGGAAACACATCGTAATGTTTTCCAGCCGTACCGGGGATTTGAACTCCGGACCTCAGTGTGTGAGCCATGTGCGCTAGCCATCAAGCTCACTAAAATGCATCACAACTGAATTTTTCCATGTAATATATAACCAATAAACCTCAACTACACCAGCAGGCAGTGACTAATTCTGGCCTTATGCCTTGTAAATTACTTATTAATGTGCTGGATATTTGTAACAAACAAATGTAATAATTGAGTGTGCTGCAGTCTAGCAATCCTAGAATTACTCGCATAATTCTGTAGCTCACTGTACCACAGAAAGTTATATAAGGTTTCATCAACCAGAATCCTGACAAGGTCTGTGAATGGCCACTAACTGGGCCTCTATCACACATTTTCTCATAAAAATGTGACAGGGGGCTTCACTTAATGGTTGGTCACAGGATAATTTTCCTTAACAGTTCTTATAATGTGGTAATTATTTCTCCCCTGTTCCTCCTATTAGTTATTTAGACAATGTCTAATGCTATTAGCCTGACTTCTTAATAAGTAGCTTTTATTGTTTCAATATTTGTGCTACAGAGATGGAAACCACAGTGCTCACTCATACCTGCCCTGTTGGTATTCAAGGGGGTTCAACCAAATTACTAGCTACTCTCATTCACCTAAATTAAATTCTCAGCCTTTCATATGCAGCTACCTATTGGGTAGCAACCCTTTGAATAATACAATATAATGACAATGAACAAACTCTCAAGCTTGCATCAGAAGGATCTTTAATCTTGTCACATTGAAACAGTTCATTCAACAAGAAACTCCTCTTTACTGTAGTTAAATAAATCTTTGATGGTAAGACTAATAGTACATAGAAGAAATAATATTTATACAATTTTTGAATTGTATTTCAAGTAGTGAATCCTCCCTCTTTTCACACCCCCAGCGTCTTAACTTTAAAGAAATATAATAGCCTCTTGAGGGGCATCCACATAAATTGCTAGAGGAAAGAACAGCCTATCCTCACTCAGTGAGGAGCTGTTTTTTAATTGTGTCACATTTTATTGGCAACACACTGCTGCCAATAGTGTCCATTGTTTATGAACCTATCTTAATTATTTTAGTGTGCCTCCTCCCTGATTGCATAAATTTCCTCCATCAGTATTCTTTCTCTTCAGCTTTTTCCCCAAACCTTCTGAATGTCTCCTCAACCTTCACTACCTACTACCCAATTATCCTGTTCCTTGTTCCTTATCTTTTTTTTTCAGGCCTAAAAAAAAAGATGGTGTATAATTACTTATTTGTACTTACAGTAGCAGAGCTAATTTTATAGCATTCCATTTTTTATACTGATTATCTTAAACAGTTTTAAGTTTCTGGTGGTAATAGAACCACCTCATCTTTTAACTCATGCTCCTGTTCGACCTCAGCCTGAAAAACAATTTTCTAGTATCCTTCTAGCACAGTCTTTCTTAGTTTATAACTATGGTCTCTTGTTCTCCCTGTTGATGGTGTTTGGAAACCTTTCTTATTAATTCTTTCATATCCTTTCATAATCTTGTGTTTCATCATGTCTCCTTGCTTAATCCCATTAGTCAGAGAGGGCATGTCTACTGCCTTCAGAATTTTTTCATAACTCATAAAAAGTTTGATCTTTGGAAGTCATTTTATAACTTTTTTCCAATTTTGTCTACCACATGAGCAAAGAGCATTTTTAGCATTTCCCTATCTATATACCTAAAGTTTTTTTTAAAGATGTTAAATGTTGCAAAGAAGTTTCTAATGATTTCATTAGTATTAATAAAACATGGGTTAAATGTTATGTCAGTCGCATGAACCACGTATTCTTTTATGTTGCATCTTCATCTATTATGCATTAATAAACTGTACACTGAGGACAGTGTATAGACAAGTGAGTCTCTATCTGAATTTGATGGCTGAGGTATTCTTAAAAGTACACTGATCATTAACACGATAATAATTTATGGTGTCAAAATGACATGGAGGGAAAGAAAAGGATGAGGGAGAAAGAGGGAAGGGGAGGCAGAGGGAGAAGAGGGTGAAGGAGGGTGGAAAAGAGGAGGCAAAAAAGAGGGGAAGGGAGGGGGGAAAGAGGGGGGATATTGTAGATGTTTTCATCAATTTGGATGAACAAACATCTTGTTCTCTAATATCCTTTGCTTTAATCATTATGCATAATTAAGAATAATCTATGTTTAATGTAATATCAAACATAAGTAAAAGGAAATACAATAAAGAACTTTGTCTTGAGGGATCCGTAACTTTGTATATAAGTATAATAAATGAGGTGCTTAAATTTAAAAAATTTTGATACAAAGTCCTTTGTATATTACCTTCAATTCTAACTTTCACTTAGATTGCATGAATAGTTCTATTTCTACACACCATGCCAGAATCTACAAATTTTTTATGCATATCTGAACGCAAACTAACAAATTTAACAATAGACTAGTGAGCATGTTTAACGAGCTTAATTAATGAGCTTGCACTAACAGCCTGATTTTAAATTGGTCAAGCACAAAGCGTAGTATCCTCACAGTCACAAACTAATTAATATAAAAAACATGCAGATGCTTATAATAATACCATGATGCAATAAACTATTACTAATTTGAATCCTTTTAACCTAATAAAAAAAAAAAAATTTAGTTCCATCAGCAAAATAACAGATTTTCCAGCACTAAGATTATCAATGTTACAATTGTTCACTGTTCTTGATGGCAGGAAAGGAGCATGTTATCAGCATTCAGCATCTCATGTGAACAAAGTTGAAACAATTACCTTAAAAAAAAAAAAGCATATACAAGAGGAGCTATAAGTTGCTCCATGTTATAATAGATAATGTAAAAGCATGACAGAAGATAGGAGGAGGGGCAAGGCTGGCATTATCAAAAGGGTTACTGAGGTATTTTATTCTATATCTACAGGATGAGGCAGAGTACAGTCCATTACACGCACAAGACAATAGACACTTAACAAAAAAGGTAGATTAAATGATAGAACAAACCCAATCCGGTGGGTTCTCTTGCTGTAGCATTTGTAGTTGAGACCAAAGGTGAGAATGAAGCATGAAAAAGAAAATGGCATGGAAAAGTCTCACACGATGGAATGAAGTGGAATTACAAGGTAGAACAGGGAAAAGCTTGGCAAGCATTTCATCCCGTCCTGATGGTTTAGCTGACACAAAAATAAATTTAAGGATGGATATGTTTGTCATAGTTGGTTACAGATACTGTATGGTATTATCAAATTTTTACATACATGCCTTGAGGTGCCAGAGTTCAGTATTTTCTTACATTTTATCATAAAATTCATTAATATTAAAAATTCAGCTATTAACAAAATAAACATACTTTATATATCATCTCAATAACCCAACTGACAAGATTTAGGGAAAAAATAATTAAGAATATCACAAAAACAGTGGAAAAAGTATAAGGCATAATTATTACTTAAAACAAAATTACAGTCTATGATTATTAATATCAACATACACAAGCTTACACACATCAGTCATAACAACTACACACAGTTCTTCCCACAGGGAATGAGCACTATTTTCAAATGTTTTTAACAGGAAAGCACAGAATTTTCCCCCACAATAGCAATGCAAGTTTCAATAGCAACAACACTGAGCTAAACTTCATTGTATCATGAATTAATAAAATTCTACATGACATAACACAAGAATGAGCAAAACTTCATTAAAATTTAATAAACCAGAATGTTCTGAGAGTATCTGAAGAAACTAAATTATAAGCTAAGTACTATGAGGTTAAAAGAAATTTCTCCAGAAATTATAAATTATAATCACCTGAATTTTCTTGAGTGATAAAAGAAATAATTTGAAGGTACATAGCACTGTGGTACAAACGAGAAACACGATAGATTTTTATCTTAACACTGAGAGAAAACAATTTTAACAATAGCTGTAACTAAATACTGAGTACAGTGGTACCTCGAGTTACGATGGTCCCCAAAATCGCCCTTTTATGTAAGTTTATTTTTTTAAATGCTTTTGTAAGTATATTTTTGGGGGTGTAAAAGGACTAGTCTATTTTACATTATTCCTTATGGGGATAAATTCGTTTGGTAATGGCACTTGAACAGCATTCTCGAACGAAAAAATATCGTAACTCGAGGTACCACTGTATATTTTTTTTAATTTGACCTGCCTCAGACAGGCCTGCCTAAGGAGTAAACCTGGAGCAGAATTATATTGAAGTTTGATCTAACAAGAATCACAATTTTTTAATTAATAAATGCGACACATTCTGTTTGAAGGATTAAGCATTAAACCTCTTTCAACCATTAAATGTACAATGTTTACCAATATACATTAGGCCACCAGTGGAATTGATATTATAAAAGACATGTATGGTAAAAGACAAATATACACTGATCAAGACATTTATTAAGAAGCCGTTTTGTCACAAGCGGCTTCTTCACTCATGTCAAATGATTCCCTAGTAAATATCTTGATCAGTTCATGCAAGTTTTTTACCTACATTGGGCCACCGCATATTACCATAGACTGGAAGTTAGATCCTGTTGGGGTTAGGTAAACTTGGATTATCTCAGAATTTGGTGGTGCTGAAGGATGCTTTCGAGGGTGTTAATGTTCCCGTGGCCCGGTGCCAGACCAGGCCATGGGGCTGCCAGTCTTTGCTTCTCTTAAAAAGCATTTATTGTTGTGTCTACTCCTGTGCACTGAATTAACAACATAAAAAGTCTTTTTTTCAACATGATTTCAATAAAAATAAATATTATTCTTAAGAGTTGTATCATTCTTATGAGTTTAATAAAAAATAATTTACTTTGTCTTTAATTACAAAACTAAATGTCTGTACATTTCATTATAATATAAATTATATAAAAAATGAGCTTGTGAAATTCTATTACAGTGGACACCCGGTTTACGTACTGCTCAAAACTCGAACCATTATGTAAGTGTATTTTTGTAAGTGCTTTTGTAAGTGTATTTTTGGGGGTCTAAAAGGACTAATCTAATTTACCTTTTTCCTTATGGGAATAAATTCGTTCGGTAAAGCACTTGAACAGCATTCTGGAACGAATTATGGCCATTAACCGGGGGTCCACTGTATTATAATCAGTAGATATGAAAATGTGACTCGAGAAATTTTTACTTTTCTAAAGAGCAACAGTGAGCCATCATTCTAGAGAAAAATGATGTTATTATTTACCTATTTAAACAAAGGAAGAACCAATCATTAGTGGTTTGTGCTGAAAAAATAAGATGTTTATTATTTCCAAACATACCTTAAGGGTGGCATTCATTTACATAACCCATGACCAGAAAAAATTGCATACTGTACTAGTAATTTGTTTTTGAAGACGGAAGAACTGAAGTAAGGCTTTGTTGTATACAATACATGATAGAAGTTTCAAATACACAACAAAATAATCATGCCTTATTATGAATACATAACTAATAAAAGTGTAATGAATACATGTCAATAATAATAATATAATAATATAATAATATAATATAATATAATAACCCCTATAGAGACGGAAACTGTTCAGCTGTAAAGTACATAGATTGTATACCATACTCTAAATTGGATTATCTATAATTTTGAAAATAACCATGATTGAAATAAAGGAAATAATAAAAAAAACCTGTTCTTTAATGTTAATACTGGTAATTAAATAAAAAAATCTATGTACAGTATATTAAATATTGGGGAAGTGCTCAACTAATAAGGATTATACAGTGCCTGGGAAATGAGAGGCAATTAAGTGTACTGTATAATAAAACCTAATTTTAGCTATTGAAACACTGAGGATGCTCTTTAATAGAAATATATTTTAACAGTTAACATGTTAGAATCATGCACTTTACGAAATAATGACACTATAAATTTCCAAAGATTAAATTTTGAGTACAGTACTACCAAACACAATTTTCCATGTAGGTTGATCTCTGAATGAGTCAGCTGGCAATAAAAATTGCTCATATCTCTATTTTCTACATGAAAAAATATATTTCTAGCATGTATTGCAAAAGGATGGAGCAAAATAGGATGACTAGAAGGGCATACAAGTCTGGAGTGAAGAGAAGAAGGGGTAGGGGAACATTCCAGGAAGGGTTGGAGGGAGGTTTTGAGTGCTAGGGGTTTGGAAAATCAAAAGGCTTGTGTGAGCATGTCAGATTGGAGTAAGTGGACATAATTGATTTTCATGATTTGACATGTTTGAGTGTGAGTAAAGTGACATTCATATAGGGATACAGGGAAACTGGTTAACTGGCCTTGAGTCCTGGAGGTAGACAGTAAGGTGCCTGCACTCTGAAGGAGGGGTGGCAATGTTGCAATTCAAAGGATCACCTGAGCTGTGATGCCTGCATGCTTCTGGCAAGACAGTAACTGAATGAATGATTGTGAAAGTGTTTTTTATTTTTTGGGTCACCCTACCTCTGTGGGAGATGGCCAGTATGTCAAAAAAAATTTGCAATTGTAAAACAAAATGTATCACATATAAATATTTCCTTGAATTATCACACAAAATAATACTAACCATGAAGTGACAATTGTACGATTCAAATGAATGCATGCTTTAGCCTGAGCTTTATTTAATTTGTAATTAGAGAACACCAAAACTATAATGTACCTAGCTTTATGTTTTATCTTTTATTTAGGGGAATAAGTCTGTTGAGTATACCTGGTAAAGTGTATGGTAGAGTTATTATTGAAAGAATTAAGAGTAAGATGGAGAGTAGGACAGCAGATGAACAAGGAGGTTTTAGGAAAAGGTAGGGGGTGTGTAGACCAAGTGTTTACAGTGAAACATATAGGTGAACAGTATTTAAATAAAGGTAAAGAGGTTTTTGTGGCATTTATGGATTTGGAAAAGGCATATGACAGGGTGGATAGTGGGGCAATGTGGCAGATGTTGCAGGTGTATGGAATAGGAGGTAGGTTACTGAAAGCAGTGAACAGTTTTTACGAGGATGGTGAGGCTCAGGTTAGAGTGTGTAGGAGAGAGGGAGATTATTTCCCAGTAAAAGTTCGGAATGGTCTATGTGCAAATGACCAGTTCCCGGGAACCTGCACATGTTAACAATATCATGAACTTTTTTCTCTAGTTCTAGTTCACTAGTGTTGAAAATTACAAACTGATTAGGTAGACAAGGCTGTGTGATGTCACCATGGTTGTTCAATATATTTATAGATGGGGTTGTAAGAGAAGTGAATGCTTGGGTCTTTTCAAGAGGTGTGGGGTTAAAAGATAAAGAATCTAACACAAAGTGGGAGTTGTCACAGTTGCTCGTTGCTGATGTCACTGTGCTTTTGGGAGATTCTGAAGAGAAGTTGCAGAGGTTGGTGGATGAAATTGGTAAGGTATGTAAAAGAAGAAAATTAAAAGTGAATATAGGAAAGAGTAAGGTGATGAGGATAACAAAAAGATTAGATGATGAAAGATTGAATATTAGATTGGAGGGAGAGAGTATGGAGGACGTGAATGTATTCAGATACGTATTTAGGAGTGGACGTGTCAGCAGATGGGTCTATGAAGGATGAGGTGAATCATAGAATTGATGAGAGGAAAAGGGTGAGTGGTGCACTTAGGAGTCTGTGGAGACAAAGAACTTTGTTCGTGGAAGCAAAGAGGGGAATGTATGAGAGTATATAGTTATACCAACACTCTTATATGGGTGTGAAGCATGGGTGGTGAATGTTGCAACAAGAAAAAGGCTGGAGGCAGTGGAGATGTCATGTCTGAGGGCAATGTGTGGTGTGAATATAATGCAGAGAATTCGTAGTTTGGAAATTAGGAGGAGGTGCGGGATTACCAAAACTATTATCCAGAGGGCTGAGGAGGGGTTGTTGAGGTGGTTCGGATATGTAGAGAGGATGGAACAAAATAGAATGAACTTGAGAGTGTATAAATCTGTAGTGGAGGGAAGGCGGGGTAGGGATCGGCCTAGGAAAGGTTGGAGGGGGTAAAGGAGGTTTTGTGTGTGAGGGGGTTGGACTTCCAGCAAGCATGAGTGAGCATATTTGATCTGAGTGAATGGAGACAAATGGTTTTAAATACTTGACGTGCTGTTGGAGTGTGAGCAAAGTAACATTTACGAAGGGATTCTGGGAAACCGGCAGGCCGGACTTGAGTCCTGGAGATGGGAAGTACAGTGTCTGCACTCTGAAGGAGGGGCATTAATGTTGCAGTTTTATAACTATTGTGTAAGCACGCCTCTGGCAAGACAGTGATGGAGTGAATGATAATGGTAGTTTTTCGTTTTCAGGCTACAATGCCTTGGTGGGAATTGGCCGATGTGTTAATAAATGCGTAATAAAAAGAATATTAACTATAAATTCTTCATCTGTAAACTAATTATGTATTGTAAACCACTCCATCGTTTTGTAGAACTGAAAGCTGATACAGAAAACACAGCTACTGCACTGACCCATAGCAGGGACTGTTTGAGTATAGAAGTGAGGGTTGGTGTAATGTATAAGTAAAAGCTGGTATAGTGTATATGTGAGGGTTGGTATAGTGTACAAGTGAGAGTTAGGGCAGTGTACAACTAAGGGTTGGTATTGTATACAAATTGGTATAATTTACAACTAAGGGCTGGTACAATGTACACCCAAGGGCTGGTACAGTGTACAACTAAGAGCTAGTAGTGTACAACTGAGGGCTGGTATAGTATAAAATTGAGTTAGTACGATGTACAAATGAGGGTACAATGCAAAAGTAAGGGCTGGTACAATGTATAAATGAGGGCTGGCACAGTGTGCCACTGAGGACTGGTACAGTGTACAATTGAGGGTTGGTATATTGTACAACTAGAGATAATAAATTATTACACATACGTGATGGTGCTCAGAGAAAATAGCACTTGCACATATTTTACATTTACATTAAATAAATGCATTCATAATGCTGGAATATACATTATACACACATATGTACTGCCAAAAGAGTGAAATAATTTTTAAATCAATTCATGAAATTTTCCCAGATTTCAAAATTCTTGGTCAAAAGAACTGAATACCACCCTTAAAATTCCTTAAAACACAGCTAATATGACCATAGTCTCAAAGTTCCATCTCATTTTATTCAATGAAAAGATGATCTAAAAAGAATAATAAGGGGCATTACTGTGACTGGAACAATAAACAACTAACACGCATGTAGGAAATAAAAACTTATGACGACATTTGGTTTGACTTGGGCAATCACCATTCCATTAAAAATTACTGTATAGTGTAATCTTAGTTATTTTGGATCTCCTTTCTCGGGTTTGCAAACAATCCACATAAAGAGCTCTTTTTAGAAGCTTGAAAAGGTACTGCAACTTATGATGAAAACTTGACATTAAGGAAAAATGGGTTTTTCTTTTTAAGATAAGATTTCTTAGGATTTTTAACCCCGGAAGGTTAGCCACCCAGGATAACCCAAGAAAGTCAGTGCATCATCGAGGACTGTCTGTCTTATTTCCATTGGGGTCCTTAATCTTGTCCCCCAGGATGCGACCCACACCAGTCGACTAACAACCCAGGTACCTATTTGCTGCTAGGTGAACATGACAACAGGTGTAAGGAAACACGTCAAAATGTTTCCACCCGCCGGGAATCGAACCCGGGCCCTCCGTGTGTGAAGCGAGAGCTCAAGCCACCAGACCACCGGTTTGATTTAAGAAAGTTTAGAAAAGTTGAACGTTTGTGCAGACATGCTTGAAACAGTAAATAAATTAGGTTTAACTAAATGGTTGATGCCTCTTTTGGAGAGATGAGTACTTGATTAGAGCCAATGATGAGTACTTTGTAAGCATAAGATAGATTGTAGAGGAGTCTTTATTTGCACGTTTCACTACAAATTGATTATATCAAGTGATAAGGCCAATCTGTTATGAAACACTGCACCACTAAAGCTTCCTCTGCAATCGGTGTCTTACCATACTGTCTGTGCTTTCCCATTCCTGTGGACGCACCTTGTAATTGTAGTACACCTTAAAGCTGTGACCAAAACAGTACAAAATACCCACTGTTAACAAGCTTTAAATTTTTAAAAAATGAAAGAATCTCCAATTACATAGTTCTCTATTACTAAAGTACTGTACCAGAATTTACTTCAACTCTTTCAGGGTCGCAGGGCTCTCTCCCAAACTCATTCTCAGGGTCGCAAATTTTTTTGAAAAAAAAAAAAATATTATGAAATGATAGATAATCTTTTTCCGGTCATAACGCCACCAAAATTATGAAATTTGATGGAAAACTAACGGAATTATGCTCTCGCGAAGTTAGTGGTATCGATGACATTTAGTCATCGGTGATTTTGCCCACTTTGAGCCCTATTTTCGGCAAATTCTAATAATTCAGTCTACTAAAATTATAGCTATTTCGCTAGAATTCCATTTGTTCTATCAATTGAGTATAAGAAACTGCCAATTTACCGATTTCAACTACCCAATAAGGTGGTCAGAAATTTGCAATTTGGCCAATTTCACACAAATTTCAAAAGATGCCAATTTCAAAATAGGGTCCAGAATAAACGAGACAGAAATTCCTGGCACTCAAATAACATTTTATCTGTTCATTAGTTACGTCTCCAGGCCCCTCTTACATTACTTTTGCTTTCCATTTTGAATTTTTATTCTCTCAAAAAATAGAAGATTTACTGTTATGTATACAACTGCATCATTGCAAAAATGGTATAAATAATATCAGCGCACTTGTGCAAGAATATTAGACTACCAAGTTGATGTGTATTGGACGCATGGCGTGATTTGTTTATTCTTGAACCTCGGCAAAAATCGAACATTTTCGCTACTTTGCGCCCAGTTTCAAGGTACTTGTCATCGTGAAACCAGTCAAACTTATCTCTATTTCTGTAATATATCATCCATTCTATCAAATGAGACTAAGAAAACGAGAATACAAGCATAAATACTATACGAAAACAGACTGCAAAATCGCTGTTTTAAACCAAAAACACAGTCAGAGGTTTTTTTCCTCATTATGCACTGTGTGGTGCAGGATTTTTTTATACTGCGCACACTGACCGCACAGACCCATTCTCTCACATCTAGGCCTACCAGCTTGTTTCCACTTGATTTGAGGGCACTAGAATTTAGGCGTACTAGTACGACGAAAACCCTGGCGGATAAGCCATACTAGTACGGCCGAAACCCTGAAAGGGTTAAAGCTAATAATGCCTCAGAGGACCTAGGAAGAAGCTTTAACATACAATATCTAAACAAAGGACAATACAAGTATGTACCATCCGACTTATGACCAAGCTTGGTTCCGACCAACCGGTCGTAAGTCAAAATGGATGCAAGTCGAACCTTAGAAAATTGCCAACATACTGGGTAAAGCATGTCAAACCGATACCAACATAGTATCGTATGTTACTTTTTACTAAATATTTTACTACTGTTTATGCTGCCCGACGTATGTTACTTTTAACTTAATATTTTACTACTGTATATGCTGCCAGATGTATGGTTGTAAGTACGAGTGATTGTATGTTGAGCAGGTCGTAAGTCGGATGGTACTTGTATAAAGGATTTTCCATTGGCTGAAAGGACCACATCTTAAACTAAAAATAACTGCAAGTATGCTGGCCTAGTGCCTAAGCCGATGGCAGTTTGATTCCATCACAATTCTATCTTCATATAATTTTGCTATTTTTTTTTTTTTGGAAATGCATGGAAATTTTTTTCAAGAGACTGTCTCTGTAATCCTGGTTATTATATTTGATCCTGCTTTCATGGATAAAGTTTTGGGATTAGCTAAAATCACAGAAATGAGCTTAAGAAACTGGAGCCAGCCACTACTTGACCAGAAAAAAGTTACTGTAATACAGTACCTGTATTATTATCATTATTATTTCTACTACTACTACATTTACCCCTGCCACTTTCACCTCATCATGTTTCCTGTATACAGTGGACCCCCGCCTAATGAGCAAAATTCATTCCAGAAGCCTGCTCAAGTGCCATTACCGAACGAATTTACTTCCTTAAGAAATAATGTCACGTAGGTTAGTCTATTTCAGACCCCCAAAAATACACTTCCACAAGCACTTACAATATTATACTTACATAATTGTACGATTTCCGGGGTGCTCGTTAGGCGGGGGTCCACTGTATTCTCTATGTCCTTAAACTGTTTGTAGAAATAAAGTATCTTATCTTATAAAGTTCCTGTAGAATGCATTGTAGTCATAATAAATATTCATTACTTGCTCTGTTGTTCATACCTGGAAGGTATTCCAAGGGTCAATGCCCCAACGGCCTAGTCCATGACCAGGCCTCGATGTGGATCAGGGCCTGACCAACCAGGTTGTTACTGCTGGCCACGTGCAGACCGAAATACGAACCACAGCCCGGCTGGTCAGGTATTGACTTTAGGTGCCTGTCCAGCTCCCTCTTAAAGACAGCCAGGAGTCTATTAGTAATCCCCCTCATGTATGCTGGGAGGTAGTTCAACAGTCTTGGGCCCCTGACACTTGTGTTGTCTCTTAACATACTCATGACACCCTTGCTTTTCATTGGGGGGATGTTACACCGCCTGCTGAGGTCTTTTGCTTTCGTAGGGAGTGATTTCCGTGTGTAGATTTGGGACCAGTCCCTCTAGGAATTTCCAAGTGTATATTATCATGTCTCTTTCTCACTTGTGTTCCAAGGAGTACAGGTCAAGGGACTTCAACCATTCCCAGTTACAGGAGGGCCTCCACATTCGCGAGGGTTAGGGAATCAAGAACCTCGCGAATGTTGAAAATTCACTAATGTTTGGTGCGCAAATATATTGTAGGGAAATATAATAATAGCATTTACTAAGCCTAACAATACTGCTTCCTTAACCTATTGAACCATAAGCAATCATAAAACACATGAAAATATTGTATATACATGTTATGGTTTAATAACAAATAATGAACAAACAAAACACTCACCACTCGTAAGGTTAGGTAGACTAACTCTGATGACTTGTGATGATGATGGTGATGATAGTTAGCCATGCAGTTACTGATGACAGTTGAATGGAGGTGATTATATGGAGTGTAACTGCATGGCATGATGAGTCTAGTGTGTGGATTCTAACTCTTTACTGCCAGCTTCACTGCCGATAATAGGCGGCTGGGCATTCGCGAATGTTCGAAGCTCGCGAAAGCGGAACTTGCGAATATGGAGGGCCTCCTGTATTTAGGTGCTTTATGGTACTTATACGTGCAGTGAAAGTTCCCTGTATATTCTCTAGGTCTGCAATTTCACCTGCCTTGAAAGGGGCTGTTAGTGCACAGCAATATTAAAGCCTAGAAAGAACAAGCGATTTGAAGAAAATCATCATTGGCTTGGCATCCCTCCTAGTTTTGAATGTTCTCATTACCCATCCTATCATTTTCCAAGCAGATGTGGTAGATACAATGTCGTTATCTTTGAAATTGAGATTCTCTGACAATACCACTTCCAGGTCCTTCACATTAGTTTTTCGGTCTATTGTGTGGTTGGAATTTGTTTCATACTCTGATAAGAGTTTTTAATTCCTTGAGTTTTCCATAGAGTAATTGAAATTTGTCTTTACTGAACTTTATATTGCTTTCTGACACCGATTTAAAGACTTGGTTAATGTCCGCTTGGAGATCTGCAGTGTCCTTGATATACCAAACATACTGACTAGTAACTTTACCAACATTTATACTGCATATTATTAATGCAGATCTCAGTAATGAGAACAAAACACAAATATGTACACTATGCTTGGCCTGCCTTGACTTTTTTATATAACACTGAAAACATGTCTAAAAAATTTCATTTAGATTTTTAATAACAAATGAAACAAATTAATTGTTGAATAACTGAGCTAGGACTACACTATATAAATGTGACAAAAGATCATCAGAATACAACCTTTTCTAGGTCCCCTGAGGACAGTCTCTTATTAATCATGTCTGAAGTAGTCCCTAGTGGACATAATGCTGTACAATTCTTTACTGCAGTACCCTTCTTGGGAAGAGTCTCGATCAGCAGTAAACTAAGTCTGCTAACTATTCAGTTGACCAAATGTGTAGGATTAAGTCAAGTTTGAATCCCAGTGACAAGCAGCTCTTAACTTAAGTTTGTGGCTCATATTAGAGTAGCAGACTTTTGAAATTAGTAATTATTCTTACCCACAACAATAACTGGAAAGTGTGGAGTCAAAGGATAAACCGAAGTTTACACTTCAAAAAATAATATTTGTTAGAATGACTAATGCATTACGAAATACATTGTAAAGTGAGATGGAACTTGGAGAATGCAATCTTGATACAGTTCAAAGAAGTCTGAAACATGGAAGGAAATTGCAATTTTTTTTTTTACCCTGTAGTCATATAAACCACTAGTTATTTGTTCTACCAGTGCTGGAACAGAGATGACCAAACATTCCAATATTTAAACTGAACTACTGTCATAGCATTAAGGTACCATCTAATGATGTAATGATCACGATCTTCAACATTACATCTAACATCCAACACTAGCAATGAGATTTCTGTCAGTGTGTGATGATTGTGTTTAAAAAAAAGGTACCCAAAATACAGTGGTACCTCGAGTTACGATGGTCCCCAAAATCGCCCTTTTATGTAAGTTTATTTTTTTAAATGCTTTTAGTAAGTGGTACCGACTAGATGTCCAAACACACCTTTATGTAAGTTTATTTTAAATTCTTGTAAGTAATTTTGGGGTCTAAACAGACTAGTCTATTTATCATTCTAAGGAGATAAATTCGTTTGTAATGGCACTGAACGCATTCTGAATGAAATATGTATCGGGGTACCACTGTATATTTGGGTGTAAGGACTAGTCTTTCATTATTCCTTATGGGGATAAATTCGTTTGGTAATGGCACCTGAACAGCATTCTCGAACGAAAAAATATCGTAACTCGAGGTACCACTGTATATACAAATAGTGAAAAAATAATATGTATATTCAGAAGTGTAAAAGGGCTTGCACAACAATATTAACTAGACGCAAAATTGCAGGAGAAAAGAATTTGGTTGAAGGCACTGCCTGATCGTGTACATAATGGATATCACAAATGAATTTCACATTCAGCAATTCTTGTACCAATAATGGGCATCATCAAAATTGGTCACAGATGAAAAATATAAACCCATTAGGATCTTACTAAATAAATAAATATATATACAGTGGACCCCAGAGTAACGAACAAAATTCATTCCAGAAGCCTGCTCAAGTGCCATTACTGAACGAATTTACTCCCATAAGAAATAATGTCAAGTAGGTTAGTCCATTTCAGACCCCCAAAAATACACTTACAAAAACACTTACAATATTATACTTACATACTTGTACGATTTCCAGGGTGTTCGCAACTTGGGGGTCCACTGTATGTGTGTGTGTGTGTGTGTGTACTCACCTAATTGTACTCACCTAATTGTGGTTGCAGGGGTCGAGACTCAGCTCCTGGCCCCGCCTCTTCGCTGTCCGCTACTGGGTCTCTGCTCTCCCTGCTCCATGAGCTTTATCATACCTTGTCTTAAAACTATGTATGGTTCCTGCCTCCACTATATCTTTCTCTAGACTATTCCACTTCCTGACTACTCTGTGGCTGAAGAAATGCTTCCTAACATCCCTTTGACTCATCTGAGTCTTCAGCTTCCAGTTGTGTCCCCTTGTTTCTGTGTTCCCTCTCTGGAACATCCTGTCACTGTCTACCTTGTCGATTCCCCGCAGTATTTTGTATGTCGTTATCATGTCTCCTCTGACCCTTCTTTCCTCCAGTGTTGTTAGTCCTATTTCCCTCAACCTTTCTTCATAGGACAGACCCCTGAGTTGTGGAACTAACCTTGTCGCAAACCTTTGCACTTTCTCTAGTTTCTTTATGTGCTTGACCAGGTGTGGGTTCCAGACTGGTGCTGCATATTCTAGTATGGGCCTGACGTACCCGGTGTACAGTGTCTTGAACGATTCCTTGTTAAGGTAACGGAACGCTAATCTTAGGTTTGCCAGTCGCCCATATGCTGCCCCAGTTATCTGGTTCATGTGTGCCTCCGGAGACGTGTTTGGTGTTATACTCACCCCAAGGTGTGTGTGTGTGTGTGTACTCACCTAGTTGTACTCACCTAGTTGTGGTTGCAGGGGTCGAGTCATAGCTCCTGGCCCCGCCTCTTCACTGGCCGCTACTGGGTCACTCTCCCTGCGTCATGAGCTTTATCATACCTCTGCTTAAAGCTATGTATTGAGCCTGCCTCGACTACATTGCTTCCTAAACTATTCCACTTCCCAACCACTCTGTGACTGAAGAAATACTTCCTAACATCTCTGTGATTCATCTGAGTCTTCAGCTTCCAACTGTGTCTCCTTGTTGCTGTGTCTCATCTCTGGAACATTCTGTCTCTGTCCACTTTGTCAATTCCTCTCAGTATCTTATATGTTGTTATCATATCCCCCCTCTCTCTCCTTTCCTCCAGTGTCGTCAGGTCGATTTCCCTTAACCTCTCCTCGTAGGACATACCCCTTAGCTCCGGGACTAGTCTTGTTGCAAACCTTTGCACTTTCTCGAGCTTCTTCACGTGCTTGGCTAGGTGTGGGTTCCAAACTGGTGCTGCATACTCAAGTATGGGCCTAACGTACACAGTATACAGGGTCCTGAACGATTCTTTATTAAGATGTCGGAATGCTGTTCTTAGGTTTGCTAGGCGCCCATATGCTGCAGCAGTTATTTGGTTGATGTGCGCCTCAGGAGATGTTTCTGGTGTTATACTCACCCCAAGATCTTTTTCTTTGACTGAGGTTTGCAGTCTCTGGCCCCCTAGACTGTACTCCGTCTGCGGTCTTCTTTGCCCTTCCCCAATCTTCATGACTTTGCACTTGGTGGGGTTGAACTCCAGGAGCCAGTTGTTGGACCAGGCTTGCAGCCTGTCCAGATCCCTTTGTAGTTCTGCCTGGTCCTCGTCCGAATGAATTCTTCTTATCAACTTCACATCATCTGCAAACAGGGACACTTCGGAGTCTATTCCTTCCGTCATGTCGTTCACAAATACCAGAAACAGCACTGGTCCCAGGACTGACCCCTGTGGAACCCCGCTCGTCACCGGCGCCCACTCTGACACCTCGCCACGTACCATGACTCGCTGCTGTCTTCCTGATAGGTATTCCCTGATCCATTGTAGTGTCTTCCCTGTTACCCCTGCCTGGTCCTCTAGCTTCTGCACTAATCTCTTGTGTGGAACTGTGTCAAACGCCTTCTTACAATCCAAGAATATGCAATCTACCCTCATTCCTTTCTAGGTGCTCAACCACTCTTCTCCTGACTATCTTCTCCATGACCTTGCATACTATACATGTCAGTGACGCGTGCGTGCATGTGTGTACTCACCTATTTGTACTCACCTATTTGTGGTTGCAGGGGTCGAGTCATAGCTCCTGGCCCCGCCTCTTCACTGATTGCTACTAGGTCCTCTCTCTCCCTGCTCCATGAGCTTTATCAAACCTAGTCTTAAAAGTATGTATGGTTCCTGCCTCCACTATGTCGCTTTCTAAGCTATTCCACTTCCTGACAACTCTATGACTGAAGAAATACTTCCTAACATCCCTTTGACTCATAGGAGTCTTCAACTTCCAATTGTGACCCCTTGTTTCTGTGTCCCCTCTCTGGAACAT
>WNWK01014778.1:0-50116 GCA_009830355.1 Cherax destructor
ACGGTCAACGGCTTGTGTATATAACCTGTGTCCCGAGACTCTCCTCTCTTCAGTTCTTATGCTAATATAATATTACTAATACTTACTAAGATACTAAGATACTATCACAAGTGTGTGTGTGTACTCACCCAATTGTACTCACCTAATGTGGTTGCAGGGTCGAGTCTCAGCTCCTGGCCCCGCCTCTTCGCTGTCTGCTACTGGGTCTCTGCTCTCCCTGCTCCATGAGCTTTATCATACCTTGTCTTAAAACTATGTATGGTTCCTGCCTCCACTATATCTTTCTCTAGTCCATTCCACTTCCTGACTACTCTGTGGCTGAAGAAATGTTTCCTGACATCCCTTTGACTCATCTGAGTCTTCAGCTTCCAGTTGTGTCCCCTTGTTTCTGTGTTCCCTCTCTGAAACAACCTGTCACTATCTACCTTGTCAATTCCCCGCAGTATTTGTGTGTGTGTGTGTGTGTGTGTGTGTGTGTGTGTGTGTGTGTGTGTGTGTGAGTGTGTGTGTGTGAGTGTGTGTGTGAGTGTGTGTAGGAGGGTGTGTGTGTGTGTGTGTGTGTGTGTGTGTGTGTGTGTGTGTGTGTGTGTGTGTGTGTGAGTGTGTGTAGGAGGGTTAGAGGTACAAGTGGGGGAGGGGGGAGGGAAGTGTTATTGGGTTAGTGGTCAGGTTCTTGTAGGTCTACTGTCATGTGAGTGAGTGTGTGTGTACGTGTATATGTGTGTGCCTGTCCTCACTGCATTGATTTAATTAGAATATTTCACTGTGACGGTGTTACGGGACTCACCCTTACCCATCATTATATACTTGAGCATATGGCAGTAGAAAAGGTCTCTTTATCATTATTATGAAAATAAGCGTTATATTGGCAAGTGGTATGTCTCCTGTACATCTAGGTAGGGTTTTATGTGACCTATAGTTAACTATCCATCCGCTCGTTAACAGGTCAGGAATTCCCGCCTTACCACGTCATCGTACCCAATGAGGGGGACCACCTGCTACACAGCTGTCAGTATCTATTCAGCGAGTCAGACAGAGAGACCGAGAGAGTATTCTGTAGTCAGCAAGCAGTGATCTGTCGGTGATCAATCAGATGTCATTCAGTCATCATCGAGTCAACAGCCAGTGATCAGTCAGTGAGCATTCAGTCCTCAGTGAGACTTTCATGGAGGACGGTCCTCTCGCTTTTCCTGAGAAGCACCTTGGATTTATTCTTCTGACCTTTGTGAGGTTCCTGTGTAAGCCTCCAGCACCTTGAGTGGTGTTTGTCTAAGTCGCGGCTCAAAGCAAGTGAGTGCGCTGTAGTGAGTGAGACGCTGAGGTTCGTCCTGTTGCCGCTCAAAGCAAGTGAGTGAGCTGTAGGTGAGACTTTGGAATATGTCTCTAATGGCGCCACAGCAAGAGGAGTGTTGTCGGTTGTGGAGACTTTGGAATATGTCCTAATGGCGCTCATATCAAGAGCGGTGTGGTGCAACTGTGGAGACTTTGGAATATGTCTCTAATGGCGCTCGTAGTAGAAGCGTGTTTGCTGTATTACAGACGCTAGAGTTTTCCTCTAGATTTAGTAAAACGAGTTTGACGACATCGTCTTAAAAGACGACTGAGTTTTGTCCTTGGAAACGGATTCAATGGAAAACTTTTAAAGTGCGAAAACATTTCTATTCCATTTATTGCCCTGAAAGTGGTTACTAATTAAGAGTTGTGAATAGTCTACGTTCTAGATACATTACGGTGATAATGGATTAACAAATAAGGTTATGCTTTTCACTCAGTTGAAGAGTCAAGTTATTTTAAATGAATAGAACGTCTTGCAATTTTTAGTCATTTAGAGTAATAGATGAAAAGAAGATTGAATGTTCACCCTTCATTAATAAGTGAACTTAAGATAAGCTTGTTTGTAAATACTGTTTCATGGTGACATCATTATAAATATTTTATAAAGCTTTCTACGGATTATTAAGTTAATAAAAACCAGAAAGAATTATTGTGATTATTTCGTTCCTATTGATCCCTTTTCATTTCTTTTTATAACTTGATGTTAAAGTCTTGTTACATTGTTACCAGCCGGAACAGGCCCTAGAAAGGCCCAGGTTTGTAACAGACGGCCTTCTGGTTATCCAGGTCCCTACACGTATGCTCCGTGTGATAGCCTATCACTGTACTCGTTACCTGTATAACTTGCTTACTTATTGAATAAACACTGTCAGAGTAGTGTAGTGTTCGTGTGACTGTGTCCGTCTGTTAAGATAATCTTCCTAAAGTTTGCAATACTTCACAAGGTTTGGAATACTAGTCTAATATTATACTAGACTTTTGCTAGTACTAGTTCTAAAAACGAGTAATACAACTAAACTAAGCTTAGACAAACCCAATTGTTGGTTTATGTGAGCGTGTGTGTGTGTCTTGCATATGTTCCAGGCCTACCTAATCTAATTTTAATTCTAGAATGCTACTAACCACTGCTACTATAAGTTACTACTTATACATTGGTAATAATATTGATGCTAATACATGAACAGTTGTATGGTATACTACTTCTGTATCCTGACTACTTCAAGTGTATGTGTGGTGGCTGCTACACATGTGTACATTTGGTTGGTAGCCCTGCCCTAACTTACCTTTCTACCTATGAAATTCTTATGTTTTCAGCTCCTCCGAGCAGGGATTTTCCCCACTTCAGCAACTCAGGGCCAGAAACCTGCAAACCACAACTAGGATTTTGTACATTACATCAGATGTCTGCTGGGTCTGTCAGATTGTTGATACTCTCCTGGTGTGGCACCCTGCTGGGTATTGTACCTCTTCGTTTCTTTTCTATTTTGCTCAATTCATGCAGTCACCGTACTGCTCACTGCTTGTCTTGCAATTGTCTCCCTTACTTGGGTACCTCCAGTAGATATGCTCCCCACTGTGTTATAGTTCACTACGATATATTCCCCACTTCCTGCTGTGTGGCAACCGATGTTAGGCCTATCACCGGTTCCCCTCACTGCTCTTTCACTATTTACTGTTTTCCCTCTGCGATCACTCGTATTCCCCTGCTTTTTGGTTTTAAATGAGTATGACACTTTAGCCTATGCCCACGCCTGTTTGTTGCACTCGGATTCCCCCTAGGACCACCCAATACCACCCAATTTAGCGGAGCTCAAAACGCGCGTGACTGCTTTGACTGAACGCCAGAGTGTGTGTGTGTACTCACCTAATTGTGGTTGCAGGGGTCGAGACTCGGCTCCTGGCCCCGCCTCTTCGCTGTCCGCTACTGGGTCTCTGTTCTCCCTGCTCCATGAGCTTTATCATACCTTGTCTTAAAACTATGTATGGTTCCTGCCTCCACTATATCATTCTCTAGTCCATTCCACTTCCTGACTACTCTGTGGCTGAAGAAATGCTTCCTAACATCCCTTTGACTCATCTGAGTCTTCAGCTTCCAGTTGTTTCCCATTGTTTCTGTGTTCCCTCTCTGGAACATCCTGTCCCTGTCTACCTTGTCGATTCCCCGAGTATTTTGTATGTCGTTATCATGTCTCCTCTGACCCTTCTTTCCTCCAGTGTTGTTAGTCCTATTTCCCTCAACCTTTCTTCATAGGACAGACCCCTGAGTTGTGGAACTAGCCTTGTCGCAAACCTTTGCACTTTCTCTAGTTTCTTTACGTGCTTGACCAGGTGTGGGTTCCAGACTGGTGCTGCATATTCTAGTATGGGCCTGACGTACACGGTGTACAGTGTCTTGAACGATTCCTTGTTTAGGTAACGGAACGCTAATCTTAGGTTTGCCAGTCGCCCATATGCTGCCGCAGTTATCTGGTTGATGTGTGCCTCCGGAGATGTACTTGGCGTTATACTCACCCCAGGTCTTTCTCCTTTGCCGAGGTTTGTAGACCTTGTCCACCTAGCCTGTACTCTGTCAGCGGTCTTCTTTGTCCTTCTCCGATCTTCATGACTTTGCATTTGGTGGGATTGAAATCGAGAAGCCAGTTGCTAGACCAGATGTCAAGCTTGTCCAGGTCTGTTTGAAGTCCTGCTTGGTCCTCTTCCGATGTGATTCTCCTCATTAATTTCACATCTGCGAACAGAGACACTTCTGAGTCTATCCCATCCGTCATGTCGTTTACATATACCAAGAATATCACTGGTCCTAGGACTGACCCCTGCGGTACGCCGCTCATCACAGGCGCCCACTGTGATACCTCATCACGCACCATGACCCGTTGTTGCCTCCGTGAGGTATTCCTGATCCATTCCAGTGCCCTTCCTGTTATACATGCTTGTTCTTCCAACTTCTTTACTAATCTCATGTGAGGAACTGTGTCGAAGGCCTTCCTGCAGTCCAGGAAAATGCAATCAACCCACCCTTCTCTCTCTTGCCTTACCTCTGTTACTTTATCATAGAACTCTAGGAGGTTTGTTACACAGGATTTGCCTTCCCGGAATCCGTGCTGTCTGGTGTTTATTATCCTGTTCAGTTCGAGGTGCTCCACCATTCTTTTACTGATGATTTTCTCCAGGACTTTGCACACTATACATGTAAGTGACACCGGTCTATAGTTTAGTGCCTCTTTTCTGTCTCCTTTTTTAAAGATGGACTACATTGGCCTTCCATACCTCAGGTATCTGCCAATTTTCAAGGGATGTGTTGAATATTATGGTAAGTGGCACACTCAGTACCTCAGCTCCTTCCCGAAGAACCCACGGGGAGATATTGTCCGGACCCATCGCCTTTGAGGTATCAAGGTCACTGAGTAACTGCTTCACCTCCTCCTCAGTTGTGTGTATGCCCTCTAGCACTTGATACATCCCTTGTTGGTGATGCACCCCATCCTGTCTACCCAGCTGCCTTCCTTCCTCCACTGTGAATACTTCCTTAAACCTCAAGTTGAGCTCCTCACATACCTCTTGATCATTGCTTGTGAGTTCCCCATCTTCTCTCCTCAGCCTTATCACCTGGTCTTTAACTGTTGTTTTCCTTCTGATGTGACTGTACATGAGCTTCGGGTCGGACTTAACTTTCGATGCTATGTCGTTTTCGTACTGTTTCTGGGCCTCCCTCCGTACCTGTGCATACTCGTTTCTAGCTCTTCTACTACTCTCTTTGTTTACTTGGGTTCTTTGCCTTCTGTACCTTTTCCATTCTCTGACACTGAGTCTTTGCCTCCCTGCACCTTTGGGTAAAGCAGGGGCTCTTTCTGGCCTTCCCGTTTAATCTTTTTCCTCTGGGGATAAACCGTTCCTCTGCCTTCTTGCACTTTGACCCTACGTATTCCATCATTTCATTTATTGTATATCCATTTCCCTTTCCCACTGAACCTCCTGCAGGAAATTCCTCATGCCTGTGTAGTTTCCTCTTTTAAAATCTGGTTTGTCTCTCTCGGTACCGTTTTCCCTCTCCACCTGTAGCTCTACAATGTACTCAAAGCTCAGCACAGGTGTGTGTGTGTGATGTGAGGGATATGTCCTCAGGTTTAGGGTGTCCCGTAGCTCGGTCGCTAGGGCACTCAGCTCACACACTGAGGTCCGGAATTCAAATCTCCAGTACGGCTGGAAAAATTAGGGACGTGTTTCCATATGACACCTGCTGTCCTTGTTAACCCATCAGTATAAAATAGGTACCTGGGTGTTAATCGACTGGTGTGGGTCGCATCCTGGGTGAAAACTGACCTAATTTGCGGGAAATGCTTTGCATAACAAGCGGCTTTCTATATAGTAGTACGTTTCTGATGTCAGCTATGGTCTGTATACCTTGTACATGTACTTGAAGTAATAAAGATATTATGATTATTATTATTATGTTAAGAGTTAATGGGCTTACTCTTAAAAGGTTGAAAACTAAGGTTTTAGTGATGAACGTTAGGATGAAAAGCTCAGGTAGGTAATATGTCAGAGACGGTGGGGAAGGAGAGATGATGGAGGGGGGTGTGGTATCTTAGTGCGAGGACATGAAGCAGGTTAGAGTGCGAGGACATGAAGCAGGTTAGAGTGCGAGGACATGAAGCAGGTTAGAGTGCGAGGGGAGAGGGAGAGGGATGGGTGGTGTTGGATGGTGGCAAGGAGCACATGACTCAACTTTTGTGAATGATTTGTGTAATATAAACACCGATTGCACTTAAATAATTACTTCAGATGTTGAACAAAATACGATATATGAAGACCCAAAATGGATTGCTGTAGGTATTACATCACAGATGGAGGGGAAAGACCGGTGAGGTAGGGGTGAGGGTACGTGGGTAGTTAAAGTGTAGGTGGTTAGGAGGCTGGGGCATTTAGTAGCAGAGGGTGCTCTTGATCGGAGGAGATAGGGGATGGAAGGTGAGGGAGGGTGTTTGGAGTGAGGGTACATGGAGAGTGCAGGTGAGGAGTGGGAGAAGTGGTCTTGATCAGAGGAAATGGAGAATAGTGGGTTTACATGACATGGGCAGGGAGGAGTGTGGGTTGTTGTTGGAGCTGGGTTGTTCTTGATCCAGGAGTTAGAGCAGGGATGATGGTGCAAAGGAGTGGAAATTGTGAGTGTGTGGTAGGAGGCAGTGGATAGTGTTAATCCAAATAACTGGAGCTGTGTTGGTCTTGACCCAAGAGCTGGAGAAGGTGTAATGGTTGTTGTAGCATGCTAAAAGTATGTTATATTTTATTTGGCGTATGTCACACCCCCATATAGGATGCCTCCCAACCAGCGAACCGGGTGCTTAGGGTTTATCGATCAATAGAGTACCTGTTGTTAAATCAGTTCCTGAGTTCATGAGCCAATCACAGGCAAGCCCGCCAAAACTGAAGCAACGTGGTTCACTTGTGGTAAGCACTGACAGACTTGCCTAGCTGCTGGTTGAGTACAGTACACTCTCTCTGGCTTCTGCTCTGCCATCTGTCACCGTGGTGTACACTTACTATTCAACCTCTGTACATAGTCTACATAAGTGTAACTACTTGTATATAGCTGGGAAATTATATCTGGTGGAAGAAAATACAAGTTATATACTATTGCTGAGTTTATTTGTTTGTAATATGGGAGCCTTCACCAAATTCAATTTCAGTAACTATAACACAAGGTGGGAGCAAGCAAACCAGGCCTTAAGTGATATAAATTGGGAAGATAGCCTAAGCAACACGGACCCAAACCTATTTCTAGAAGAAATTAACTTTGTGGCACTCGAGATATGCTCAAGGCATATTCCTTTAAGATAAAATAAGAGATGTAAACTAGAAACAGAAAGGCGATCACTATACAGGCAAAGGCAAAGATAACAAAGCGTAGAGAGACACAGGTAAGAAAATAGCAAATATGGAACTAAAGCTAAAGGAATCTTACATGAATCAAGAAATGCGGGAAGAACTAAAATTTATAAATGAAATTGAAAGAAACCCAAAATATTTATTTTCTTATGCCAAATCAAAGTTGGAACAACATCCAGTATTGGGCCCCTACTTAGATGAGATGGATCCTACACAGATGACAGCAAGGAAATGATTGAGCTACTGGAATCTGTTGGACCAGACGTTGTCTTTCTTGAAGATCATTCGTTGACCTCTGCATTAGAAGCAGCCAGACTGGCTGACACATTTGAGGTAAACTGCTCCTTGACTGACTGGTCTAATCTTTCTTCCCAACAACCTGGTATGAATAGAGATTATCGTGGACGAGTCCCTGACTGGAGGATGAAGTGACAGGCTGAAAGTGAACAAGGACGCCAACCAACTAAGTCGTATGGTGAACAATGACATCAAACTCACGTCAACCTGGTGAACAACGACGTCAGTACCCCGAGTGGCGACAGCCACAAAATCAACAGGAAACCAAATTAAAGGCTGATTTAGTATTTTATCGTTGACACAAACCTGGCCATGTAAAATCAAACTGCATAAATAAGCCCCAACCCTTAGGGAAAATTAGCGTCTTCCTTTAGTAATGAACCAAAAGAAATGATTAACAATTTGAAGTCTACGAAATGTCCAGAACCTACAGTCCCCATAATTCTTCTCCAATGTTGGCCATAACTCGGGGAAAATCCCAAGGAATATCTGACGAGAATGCTGACCTATCCTTGGACGACTCAGATCTAAGGATAGTCAATTTTTTTTAGGAGGAAAACTGACCAGGGCCTCGTAAAACTAGTGAAAAGTCCCTGATCAAGCCTTCCTATTCCAGGGTTGCAGGAGATCAAGATATCTGTTTCCATGCCCGAGGGACTGTCCTTTCGGGTAAAACAGTGTCCCGTAGCTTGATCGCTCACACACTGAGGTCCCGAGTTTGAATCTCCGGTACGGCTGGAAAACATTAGGGACGTGTTTCCATAAGACACCTGCTGTCCTGTTCACCCATCAGTATAAAATGTGTACCTGGGTGTTAGTCTACTGGCGTGGATGGCATCATTGGACAAAACTGATGACCTAATTTGCGGGAAATGCTCAGTATAACAAGCGACTTTCTATAAAGTAGTATGTCATTGATGTCAGCTATGGTCTGTATACACACACAATCCGCACATAGAAGAGAGGAGCTTACGACGACGTTTCGGTCCGAACTTGGACCATTTACAAAGTCCTTACCCTATGCAGGCCACCAGCTGTATTGCAGTGCTCCGCTTTCCTAGAATTGACTGACTCCACTACTACTACTACCACTACCTCCATTATTACCCCTCCACCACTTTCTTGTGCCCTCTCCTGTCTGCTGTTTATAAATACCCCTTCCACCTGTTTTTTGTGTTAGTGTGACTTTGTAAATGGTCCAAGTCGGACCGAAACGTCGTCGTAAGCTCCTCTATTCTGTGTGCGGGTTGTGTGTGTATTGTTCCAGTCACGGTATTGTGTCTTTTTGTTATTTATGGTCTGTATATCTTGTACATGTACGTGTAGAAATAAAATATAATTATTATTATATAATTAAGAGATCCTTCCTTAAACTTGGCTTTTCATGCAGCCATGGGTGAATCCCACGTAGATCACCCAGTAAATAGGAAATTAAACATAACTGATAAGGAGGGAGTGAGGAAGCCCAAAATTAGATACTTGTAGTTCCTAAGAACTTTAGGCCACAAATTTTGAATATAGCTCACAATTCCTCATTAGCAGGTCATGTGGGAATTACGGAAACTCTTTATAGAATATTGAAAGAGTTTTACTGGCCAAAAATAAGGCAAGACGAGAAGAATTACATGTGCTCATGATGAGAATATCAAGAAGCAGGTAAACCTGGACACTCAGTTAAACCCGCACTACTTCATCCCAATCCTGCGGATGGAGAAGCCTTTGCCGAGCTAATCATTGATTGTGTGGAACCATTACCAAAAGGAATATCAGGAAATTATTACTTGTTCACCATAATGGATAAGGCTACTAGGTATCCGGAAGCAGTCCCAATGTATAGTATAATCACTAAGGCTATTCTTGAAGCTCTTACTAAGTTCATTTCCTATTTTGGCATTCCAAAGTGACCAGGGTACTAGATTCACAGCCAAAGCTTTTAGAGATTTTTAACTCGGCTGGGTATTAATCATCACTTATCTGCCGCCTATCATCTCCAGTGTCAAGGGCTTTGGAAAGATTTCATCAAACGATGAAAATCATAATAATCTTTGGCATGTATTTTCCTACAGACTGGGATGTTTGTTTGCAATGAGAGAAACGGTGCAGGAATCAACAGGGTACAGTCCATTTGAACTAATCTTCGGGCACAATGTAAGAGGTCCTCTGCGAGTGGAAGAAGACGCCTTCAACGCACTCTACAATCCTTCTTCAAGGTTGCAGGTGGCCCATTAGTTGACTAAGGCTAACTTAAAATCTGCTCAAAACACTATGAAACCATGAGGAGAGATCATGTTGGTACAGGAACCTGTATCTGGCCACATCTTAAAAGCTAGATTTATGGGACCAGTGCAAATAATAAATAAAATTTATGATGTAAATTATGTGGTAGCTTCCCTTAATAAAACCACGAAAAGTAAAATTTACCACATGAATCAGATTAAAATGTTTAATAGCCCACCTAAAGTCACGGTAATGACTCTGTCCTCTGCGTCTGAAGACGACCCTCATTTTTTTTACAAACTTATCCTGACATATTATCGAAAGTTCCGAATGAAGTAGATGTCGGAAATATTAAGCCTATTAAATCAGTACCTTGTTAAATTAGTACCGTGTTAAATCAGTACCTTAGTTCATTAACCAATCCCAGGCAAACCCTCAAAGCTGAAGCAACGTTGTTCACTTGTGGTGAGCCTTGACAGACTTGTCCGAGCTGCTGCTTGATACGGTGTACTCTCTCTGGCTTCTGCTTTTGCCATCTTTGGTCACCGTGTGGTACACTTACTATTCAACCTTTGTACATAGTCTACATAAGTGTACATACTTGTATAGGCAAATTATATCTAGTGAAGGAAATACAACTTATATACTATTGCTGAGTTTGTTTGCTCCACTTTGAAACCCATTACGACCAGGTGGCAGGCCATACTATACTGTGTTCGTAATAGTGGTTAAGATGATCTTAGTGAGCAGGCTGTGGGCATGGGGAAGGCCGTGGTTCGGGGCAAAGCAATGAGAGAACGGCCCTCATGCCCCCAGCAAATATGCGTTGCTCTGGGAAAATACTCACCTACAATAAGCAGCTCTAAGAAAAGGCCTACATGCCCCCGGCAAAACTGCGTCACTTTGAGAAAATGTCCCCCTGTGTCCCCTGGCAAAAATGTATTGCTCTGAGATATACTACACTACTAAAAGGTGAGGTGAAAGACCTGTGGGGCACCGAGGCATCCATGGAGGCAAAAAGGGGAATGTATCACAAAATAGTGGTACCAATACTCCTGTATGGGTGTGGAACATTGGTTTTAAACATTGCAGTGAGGAGGAGCTGGCAGCAGACATGGCATAACTGAGAACAATGTATGGTGTGAATATTATGCAGAGAATTAGTAGATTGGAAATTAGGAGGTGCGGGGTTACTAAGAATATTATCCAGTGGGCTGAGTAGAGGTTATAGAGGTGATTTGAAAATTTAGAGACGATGAAGAAAAACTTGGAAGGTGTATAAATCTGTAGTGTAGGGAAAGAGGTTAAGGGTAACACTAGGAAAGGATGAGGGTGGGGTAAAAAAGGTTGTTTGGAAAAGGCTTGGACATCCAGTGACTTGTTTATGATATATATAAATCTTCACAATTTTAGAAGCTTACCATTAAAAAATACTTTAACTCTTATTTTCATTATCCCATCTTTGAAGAAAAATAATTTAGAGTACTTACTTGATGCTAGAGAAATAATGTCCTGCAGCTGCCCAAGGACCTGTCGGGTTTGATTTTGTCTCTTTGTCAATCTTTTGTATGTAATCTGCCAAAGGATCATATCCTTCATCAGCAATCTTTTGTATGTATTCTGCTTCTTTTCTGACCTCTTTTAGTTGTGTGACCCTCGCCTTCCACCCTGGATGTGCCTGTGACTGCTCAGATTCAATCAGGATGTCAATATATTCAACTGTTGACAAAGGGTTTGGCTTGAGAGCAATGTCTTGCAATCGCTCCAGTGACTTCCTCACTGATTCTGTCATTCCCAAAGTTTTCAGTCGCACTGCTTGAAATTCATCCTGAATTTTTGAAATGAGGTTTTCAGCTGATAGTTTTCCCTCTGTTGCTTTCTCATAGCGAGCTTTTAAGTCCTCAGCAGTTTTAGTCTTCTGCACAGTTACAAGAACAAACTTAAATCTGCAGTTCTTATGTACCACCCAGTGGCACTTATTTGGACAGATACGACAATAACCATTAGTTATTGCCCAACATCCATCTTTCTCATTATCATCGGCAATCCCACAAACTTCATGGCAGGTTCGGTTGCATGTTTGGCAGTTTGTTATATACTGACCCAAAGGAATTTGTTCTGTCTTAAATTCTTCCTCATTTACTGTGTAAGTAAAGTTTTTATTTCTGTCTATGTCAGCTTGGTGAGATTTTACTACTTCTGCCTCACTCTTCAGTCTTTCCAGAGTGCTGAGACCTTCCCGAATTTCTAATTGAATCCCCGTGATATAGCACTGAAGTTGACTTCGTTCATTCAGGACGTCCTGGGTCAATAAAAGACTTTTACTCTCAACTACGTTCAACTCCTTCAGAAAAGCAAAGAAGCTATTTACTCCCATCTGCCAGAACATTTCATCGAAATTACAATTTTCATCCTCTTCATCACTGTCATCAGTGCATTTAGCATCCTTTTTGTTATTAGCATATAAAGCAGAATTGTTAAACTTGAAATGCTTTTTGTATGGCATTTGAGCTTCCTTTATTCCACTTAGAACTTGTGGTTTTTGTCCGTCAGCAAAAGTTAGCAGTAAAAAAATGTTATTCTTAATATCCTTTCCAAACAAGGAAAGGATCTGGTCAAAAATGTATGACTGTGTTGGAGTTAACCTGGGCAGGGAGGACTGAATCACAAAGCCTACAGCATCGATGTGATTAATACCACCTGTACCTTTGGTGGTAAAGAACTTGTGTATCTGACCTGTGATCTCTCTGTCTCTCATCACTCCTGAGGTGTTACCAAACCCTGGAGTGTCAATGATGGTCAGAGTGCTGGGGAAGTTGAAGCCTTCATCATGATGAATGGTGTAAGAAGTAATGTGTTGAGTCTGACTTTTGGCCTGGTTACCATCGCTGATTTCCGATATTAATTTGAAGCGAAAATCATCTGTCCAATTAACACCAAAGATGTAGTTGATGACGCCATTGATCAAAGTTGTCTTGCCGGATCCTGTTGCTCCGACTAGTAAGATTACTTTTTCCTGGAAACCTTTATTGTAATTTGGTGTTCCTAGTTCATACTTCCTTATCAAATCTTGAGCTTCACAAATAACTAATTTTGGTTGAAGCAAATAAATGGTAGGAGTACCAACTGATGCAATATCTGATGCTGCACATAATTTTTGTTTCAGTTTTTTTCCTTTTTCATCTCTCATAACTTTATCAGTTTTTAAAGAAATGTGATCAGAGGGCTGAGTGTCCACACTGCAGCCTGAAGCACCACATTCAGCAGCTATTTTAAACTTAGAAACTGTGTTTGGTGTAACTTGTGTTGTGTAGGTAACTTCATCTGCTTTATGGTTGCTATTATTTCCCATACATGAGTCCCTTCCTTCTGCTCTTTGACTGTATAGTGTTCTATGCAACAGCCTGGACCAATGCATTCTGGCTGTGACCATTGTATTTCTACAGTTGTTGGTGACTTTTGGCATACTTGAGGCTTTCCTGGGGAGCTTGTTGGTCTGGTTGAGACTTTGTTAGTTTCACTTGTGGGACCCACTCCGGCCTCGCACAAGCTCCGAACACTCACTTGGTAAACACTGTTAGCTTCAAGGTTCTTAAGAGTGAAGCTGTGAGTGTCAGCACTTGTTGTCACCCTGAAGCTCACAGGGCAAATCTCTTGACTCATTTGTTGACAAAATATTTCATATTTTTGCACACTTGAAGCTCCAGATTCTGGTGGTGTCCAGAAAATAGTAACACTATCATGAGTACTATCAGTTTTGTCAGTCTGACGCATGCCAGGTGCAGATAAAACTTCATAATTCTTATATAGCAGACCACCTTGCCTGTAACATTCTATATGAGCTTGATAGTTTAACATATCTGAAAAGTCCACCGCCACTATAAAATCAGTATATTTTGTTTCCTTATTAGAGTAAAAGAAGTCTCTAAATAATCTAGCTCTCTTCAAAATGCAGCTTTCATCATCACCGAGATTTACCCTCAAAGTTTCCTCAGGACTTTTTACATTTGCTTGGTCACTTTCAGGTTTATATTCATTTTTGATGTACTTTTCCATTTTAGAAAGATGAGAGTTCTTTTGTGGCAGAAGAATTCTGAAGCAGAATACGAAGTCATTATCTGGACTCATGATCATTGACTTTAAATCACCCGGGTGTGAGGCAAACTTGATGTCTGAAAATGTCTTGATATATTCATTGAGAACTTGTACAATTTCTTCTTTATCTTGAATCCAAGTTTGTAGGTTATGGTAGCTGAATGGAGATTCCTCGTTCTTCCTTAGAATATCTGCCAGAAGGGATTCCTCAGCACCACCACCTTTGATACTGGGTAGCAACTGTGACAATTGTCCTTGGAGTTCACATTTGTAAGTGGTAATAAGTGATTCAAATTTTGATACTTCTTTTTGGATAATCTTATTTGTTTTTAAGGCAGAAGAATTATATAAATCGTTACACCTCACAGTGAACTCATGAAGATCTTCAAAGACTTTTTGTGTCTCATTGGTCAGATTTGCACTAATATCACGAACTAATTTACTTGCCTTACTATCAAGCAACGTTAGAGGATACAATGTAATTTTAATTGGTACTGCATTTTGTCCATTCTCTCCTAAGAGCTTTGGTAAGTCTTTGTACACTTCAACAGCATCGTGGAAGGTACAAGGATTTTTTTGTAGCAGAAAATCTCCAATAAATGTACATGTAAAATTCTCATTTTTTTCCAATAAATTTTCAGGAATGTCAATTTGGCCTTTACCACTGACCGAACACGTTGGTATTAATTTCACCAAACCATGAAGATTTCCAGACACTTCCTGATCATGTGAAGAGGAGGAACGATGTCTCTCAAAAATAAAGAATGCATGAGCTCCATAAACTATTCCAGTGACGACATGTGTTGCAGATCCATCTTCAAATATGTATGGATATTGAATTTTACCCTTACCAAGTTGTTCCATAGTCATCTCCTCCGACCTGGTGGTACACTTGAACTGCAGAGTGACTCTCTCTTGATTGTTGGAAGATTTGTCATTGCGAAGGTATTTCCCAGACCCCGACACATCGAGTAGACCTCCAAGATAACTTAGCTTCATATTAGCATTTATTTCAAAAGCGGCAGCTTTGTGTTTCAGAGAGTCAGAAGTTATTATGTGGAATTCAGATGTTTCTTGTTTCTGACAAGTTCTTTCCTCCAATGTTGATTTGTCCCATAGAGAAATGCCCTGCAGTAATTTATCATTTCTACAGTCGTAAAGCATCCCAAGGCGGAAAGGACGACCAAGCGCAGGGATACACAGGTTTGCATGGCTTGCAAAACTCATCTTGACTCACAGTTATAACAATTCATCAATGCTACTATGATAGTGATGGTGCCTTCCTGTTGATTTTAAAACATTACTCTGACAACGATGGTGTATTGTTGATTATTGCTGATGGTCCTCACGCACTGCTGAGACAGCAACTTGCACATCTGAAAAATACAATTATAAATATAACCAGAAAATAAATGATAAAAACAGAAAATATGATATAAATATATTTGCAGAAATAATAGAGAAGGGGAAAAATGTAGACAATACAGAAAATCAATTTCACCTTAAAAGTCCGAGCTAATCTGTATTAAAAAAGCTTTCAGAATGGGAAGCATAGACAAAGCATGCGCATTGAAGGAGAGAAGAAAAAGAACAGAGAAGCATGAATGGGTGTTGAAGAAAAAGGCAGATTATATGTAGGGTTGTTGATAGAGAGGTCGCAAAGGATGGCAGATAGAATAAACATGTCTGAAGGAGAGATCCGACGAACCACGAAGGAGATTTCAAAATATCAGAGAGGAGGACAAAGTAACCCCATTGAATTGTTGATAGAGAGCTAAAGAGGTCAAATAAAGTATGCATTTAATATAAGAATAGAACTTTAGGTAAAAATCAGAGAGAAAGCATCTACGAGTGCTGCGTAGGAATATATTTAAACATCGTATATAAAACAATATATTTCCCGAGAATGATAAACAGTCTATTAAAGATTAAGTTGATAAAGCCTGAGAAACAAGTTGACTTGACAGTTAGATGGGGTTACGGAAGTAACGCAAGAGTGACACAACACTGTGAACAGATATTGATTACTAACTAAGAAAGGAGGTTATGGATTTCATGCATTATTTGGAAAGGAATAATCGCTTACAAGAACAAGGAAGAGCCAAAGATAAATGTGGTTGAAGTGAGTGAGGAAGTGGTAAAATTAATCAGCTGAGACAGATAGGATTAAGTCAGATATGTTAAAATAGGGTGAGGGAATTATTTTGGGGTGGTTAGTACATTTAATGTATGCACGAAAAAACAGTAATGGTACCTAAGGACTGGCAAAGCATGCATAGTTCTTTTGTATAAAGATAATTGGGGACAATAGAGTGTAAGAATTATAGGGGAAAACAGCTTCTTCAGTTTACTGGGTTAAGTGCATAGTAGAATAATTATTGAAAAATTCTTGACGAAGGATTCAGGAAGGGAAGTATAGACCAGTAGTTTACATTGAAACAGTTAAGTGAACAAAACTTTAAAAAAATATATAGAACTGTTTTTCTCATTTATGGATTTAGAGAAAGCATATGATAGGGAAGATAGGGAAGCAATGTGGCAATGTATTTAAGATAGGTTATTAAAGTTAGGGTAACTATTTTCCAGTAACAGTAGGTACTGCATATGTATATATCGTGCCTAATAAGCTGAATATATCAGTAAGGTAGAAAATTTAACTTTTCCATTTTTTCTTTAATAGATTAATGGATATATTTTTGAAGTGAATACGGTATACAAAAAATGCTTTGGCACCAAACCCAACTTAGAAATTTTATCAAATCTAATCAAATTCTACAAAACCAAATTCTACAAAATACTGTATAACATAAATCCGTTTAAATTTGTTTAATTTTACTTAAAATCATTGATAATTATTTTATCGTTATGTTCAGATTAATTGTCGAAGATTTATTGCATAAACAATTCTTGTCTCAGAGAGGGAGGCAACTGCTTAATCATTCACACTTTCATTCCATTATTAAAATAAATAGAGAAAAATAATAACAGAAAAAAACATTCAGATGATGATATAAATAATAATCCAAAAGTAAATTTCAGACTGGGAATTAAAGACCTAAATGAATTTTTTATGAGACAGAATTTGGAAGACACATACCTATCTGATATTATCCTGATGCGAAATGTGCTATTAACATCCTATGGAGAGGGAGCATGGACACTGGGGTCGTCCCGCAGTTACTAAAAACAACAGACATAGCCCCACTCCACAAAGGCGGCAGTAAAGCAATAGCAAAGAACTACAGACCAATAGCGCTAACGTCCCATATCATAAAAAATCTTTGAAAGGGTTCTAAGAAGCAAGATCGCCACTCATCTAGATACCCATCAATTACACAACCCAGGGCAGCACGGGTTTAGAGCAGGTCGCTCCTGTCTGTCCCAACTACTGGACCACTACGACAAGGTCCTGGATGCTCTAGAAGACAAACAAAGTGCAGATGAAGTATACACAGAGTTTGAAAAAGCCTTTGACAAATGTGACCATGGTGTAATAGTCCACAAAATACGTGATAAAGGAATAACAGGAAAAATTGGTAGATGGATCTATAATTTCCTAACAAGTAGAACACAAAGAGTAGTAGTCAACAGAGTAAAGTCTGAGGCGGCTACGGTGAAAAGCTCTGTTCCACAAGGCACAGTACTCGCTCCCATCCTGTTCCTCATCCTCATATCGGACATAGACAGTGATATAAGCCACAGTGCCGTGTCTTCCTTTGCAGATGACACCCGAATCTGCATGACAGTGTCCACCATTGAAGACACTGCAAGACTCCAAGCAGACATCAACCAAATCTTTAAATGGGCTGTGGATAAAAAATTTCAAGAGAGGGGGGGGTATCAGCACTCTCAGCCCTTTCAAGCCCTTTCCTACTGAGGGGCCCATTCCTTAGAAAAGGGCAGATGACGTCTTGCTAGCTTCCTGGTCAACAGTTTAATTAGTAACACATGTTCGTACCCGGGCCGCCAGTAAGTCACGTCATGGCTGACCAGTGTTGCAACGAGTGTGAATTAATGAGTGAAAATCCCTCTCTTACGGCAGTAGGAAAATTAAGGACATTCTACACCCACTTTATTAAATATAATTACACAATTGTCTAAGCCCAGACACAGCAAGAAATCAAGCAAACTGGGCAAACTGGGGCCAGGAGCGCAGGAGGGTGTCAGATTGAACTAAACAGCGAGAGGGGACAGGAGCTTGCGGCGCGTGCTTTGACCTAACAAAGGGACATTTTTTAGTGAACCCTCAACTCTACTCGACCTCCATCAATCTCCACTAACGCCGGGTTAACGAATAAGAACTCTGTTCCAGAGCGTTTTAGTGAAAGTGACAATCCAAAATAGCGGTATATTACAGAGAAGTGTGCGCAGCTTCTGGTAGCAACTACTGCAAAAAGACAAGTATTGAAGAACATATAGTGACAATCGCGAGTGTAACATCATCGGACAAGACGGTGACATTCATCAGCGATGTTCTGCAATCAAGACACCGATGCCTGTCGTAAGCTCACGTTACAAAGAGCAAGGTAGGTTTTGAATTACCTTGTTATGCAGGGGACTGCGCAGTTCTTGTGTCACAAGGGGTTCAAAACTGTCCAATAAGACGGCGGTTAAGTGCGGACTATTAAGTCCAACCCAGTGAGTATCAGTTCAGTCTTTATTTACTGACTGAAAATTTGGATATTCGCTCCTCTGGGGCAATATATAATGATTTACACTTAATTACTTATTCTTAACAGCTCCGTGGTGGTAGAATACTGGGATCCCATCGGGGAAACATTCTGAAACGCGGCTGCAGAAAGTTGACCCAGCAACAAAGATAAGTACAGTGTTACCTTGTTACTTTACCAGTTGACATTCTACCAGTAAAAAATACCACATGGGCTGCAGAAAACAATATGAAGTTCATTGATGAGAAATTTCAATTACTCCGATATGGAAAACGTGAGGAAATTAAAATTTCATCGGAGTATAAAACAAATTCCAACCACAGAATAGAGCGAAAAACTAATGTCAAAGACCTGGGAGTGGTCATGTCAGAGGATCTCACCTTCATGGACCATATCACTGTAGCAATCGCATCTGCTAGAAAAATGACAGGATGGATAATGAGAACCTTCAAAACCAGGGATGCCAAGCCCCATGATGACACTCTTCAGGTCGCTTGTTCTATCTAGGCTGGAATATTGCTGCACACTAACTGCACCTTTCAAGGCGGGTGAAATTGCTGACCTTGAAAATGTGCAGAGAACCTTCACGGCACGCATAAGTGCGATAAACCACCTCAACTACTGGGAACGCTTGAAGTTCCTAAACCTGTACTCCCTAGAACGCAGGCGGGAGAGATACATGATCATATACACTTGGAAAATCCTAGAGGGATTAGTACCAAACTTGCACACGAAAATCACTCCCTATGAAAACAAAAGACTCGGCAGACGATGCAACATCCCCCCAATGAAAAGCAGGGGTGGCACTAGCACGTTAAAAGACAACACAATAAGTGTCAGGGGCCCAAGACTGTTCAACTGCCTCCCAGCATACATAAGGAGGATTACCAATAGACCCCTGGCTGTCTTCAAGCAAGCACTAGACAAGCACCTAAAGTCGGTACCTGACCAGCCGGGCTGTGGTTCGTACATTGGACTGCTTGCGGCCAGCAAGCCTGGTCACAGACCGGCCCGAGGGGGTTTTGAACCCCGGAACTCTCTCCTGGTAAACTCCAGGTAAACTCCAGGTAAACTCCAGGCTATATTGTTCTGCCTTCATGGAAAATATTTTATCCTCAACTGCATATAAACTTATCACTCCTCGTCTGCTGAGCTATATTCTCCATCCAGCACCTTACCTGACTTTGTTCTGGGATATCTCGCTGACTACTGCTTAATTAATTTCCCTTTACGTCACTACGTGATTTTGATACAACCTTAAGAGACATTTTTGATGATTTCTTCCTACACACACTTTTCTTAAGTGACCTTTCTTATGACACTCATTACAGGAAAAATCTTTAAACCTACAAGTACTACTGCTATGTTTGAACACACAATGTTTACTTTTGACAGCATTAATTTCTTGTGCTTCAGGAAAAGTGTTCTTTTCACAATCAAATGCCTTTTCCAAGTTTAAAAGTGTTTTTCAAAAATTTTGCAGATTGTATACTTTGCAAATCCAAATTTTCTGCAACTAAATTAGAAAAATAAACTTCATCCACCACCGCCATGAATAACTGGTCCCTCACTCTGGGCTCAAATTGGCCCCAAAAATTTCACTTCACAGCCAACACTTTTAAATCCATATACAACTCATACAAGGACTTATCAGGTCGTTTCTTCCTCTGCTGAAAAGCCAACAAACTGCGGTGGTAGGCTGGTTTCACTGCATAATAACTTTTCAGTGCCACGACCAAGTCGTCGTAACTCTTCGTGTGTGGTAAGTCTGGTGCACACATTACCTAAAACACTGTAAGTTTCTGATCCCAGAGACACTAGCAAGAAGTTACTCTTGTTATCTTGCTCTTTAATTCTTAAGTGAGCGAAATTGACTTCCAACTAGCTTAGCCAAAGCTCCAAAGAAATCTTACGTGGGTCGAAAGGCTTCAATCTTACATGTGACGCCGCCTCCATGTTCACCCACTTGTTGCTGCTGCTGTAGATTCTGCTGCAACGTCCTGGGTTGCCAGTATCCCTACTACTTCAGGCCACATTGGCCCACTATCCTTGGCTCTGATCATCCCATCCTCGTCGCAACTATTATGGTTGTAGGAGATAATGAAGGGCAGAGTACTGAGCTGTGTTTTATCTAGCCTAGCCTCGGGTGACAACAACAACAACAATAACTACTGCTCACAGCTGTTAACACCGTACATGTGTGTACTCACATAAGAGAGAGAGAGACCGGGAGTGAGAGAAGGAGAGAGGAATAGGGAAAGTAATGAGTGCTGGATTAAAGGGAACAGGAAGGGAGCGATGGATTTGAGGGAGTGGGTAAGTAGTGATGAATTAGAGGGAGTGTGTTTACCTGGAGTTTACCTGGAGAGAATTCCAGGGGTCAACGCCCCCGCGGCCCGCTCTGTGACCAGGCCTCATTGTGGACCAGAGCCTGATCAACCAGGCTGTTACTGCTGGCCGCACGCAGTCCAACGTACGAACCACAGCCCGGCTGGTCAGGTACCGACTTTAGGTGCCTGTCCAGTGCCTGCTTGAAGACAGCCAGGGGTTTATTGGTAATCCCCCTGATGTATGCTGGGAGGCAGTTGAACAATCTTGGGCCCCTGACACTTATTGTGTTGTCCCTCAACGTGCTAGTGGCACCCCTGCTCTTCATTGGGGGGATGTTACATCGCCTGCCGAGTCTTTTTCTTTCGTAGGGAGTGATTTTCGTGTGCAAGTTTGGTACTAATCCCTCGAGAATTTTCCATGTGTATATAATAATGTATCTCTCCCGCCTGCGTTCTAGAGAGTACAGGTTTAGGAACTTCAAGCGTTCCCAGTAATTGAGGTGGTTTATCGCAGTTATGCGTGCCGTGAAGGTTCTCTGCACATTTTCAAGGTCAGCAATTTCACCCGCCTTGAAAGGTGCAGTTAGTGTCAGCAATATTCCAGCCTAGATAGAACAAGCGATCTGTAAAGTGTCAACATGGGCTTTGCATCCCTGGTTTTGAAGGTTCTCATTATCCATCCTGTCATTTTCTAGCAGATGCAATTGCTACGGTGTTATGGTCCTTGAAGGTGAGATCCTCTGACATGATCACTCCCAGGTCTTTGACATTAGTTTTTCGCTCTATTGTGTGGTTGGAATTAGTTTTGTACTCCGATGAGATTTTAATTTCTTCACTTTTTCCGTATCTGAGTAATTGAAATTTCTCATCATTGAACTTCATATTGTTTTCTGCAGCCCATTTAAAGATTTGGTTTATGTCTGCTTGGAGTCTTGCAGTGTCTTCAACGGTGGACACTGTCATACAGATCGGGTGTCATCTGCAAAGGAAGACACAGCACTGTGGTTTATAACCCTGTCTATGTCCGATATGAGGATGAGGAACAGGATGGGAGCAAGTACTGTGCCTTGTGGAACAGAGCTTTTCACAGTAGCTGCCTCAGACTTTACTCTGTTGACTACTACTCTTTGTGTTCTACTTGTTAGGAAATTATAGATCCATCTACCAACTTTTCCTGTTATTCCTTTATCAGCATTTTGTGTGCTATTACACCATGGTCACACTTGTCAAAGGCTTTGCAAAGTCTGTGTATATAACATCTGCATTTTGTTTGTCTTCTAGAGCATCCAGGACCTTGTCGTAGTGGTCCAGTAGTTGGGACAGACAGGAGCGGCCTGCTCTAAACCCATGCTGCCCTGGGTTGTGCAATTGATGAGTATCAAGATGAGTGGCGATCTTGCTTCTTAGAACCCTCTCAAAGATTTTTATGATATGGGACGTTAGCGCTATTGGTCTGTAGTTCTTTGCTATTGCTTTACTGCCCCCTTTGTGGAGTGGGGCTATGTCTGTTGTTTATAGTAACTGCGGGACGACCCCAGTGTCCATGCTCCCTCTCCATAGGATGTTAAAAGCACATGATAGGGGCTTCTTGCTGTTCTTGATGAACACGGAGTTCCATGAGTCTGGGCCTGGAGCGGAGTGCATGGGCATGTCATTTATTGCCTTTTCGAAGTCATTTGGCGTCGTGGTGATGTCAGTGATGTAGTGAGGGATGGATTAGGGGAGTGGGTAGGGATTGATAGATGAGAGGGAGTGATTGATTAAGGGAGTGGGTAGGGAGTGATGGATTGGAGTGAGCGGGTTAAAAAGGATGGATTATGGGGAGCAAGTGAGGAGTGATGCATTAGAGGAGTGAGTAGGGAGTGATGAATTAGAGTGAGTAGGGAGTGATGGATTAGAGGAGTGAGTAGGGAGTGATGGATTAGAGGAGTGAGTAGGGAGTGATGGATTAGAGGAGTGAGTAGGGAGTGATGGATTAGAGGAGTGAGTAGGGAGTGATGGATTAGAGGAGTGAGTAGGGAGTGATGGATTAGAGGAGTGAGTAGGGAGTGATGGATTAGAGGAGTGAGTAGGGAGTGATGGATTAGAGGAGTGAGTAGGGAGTAATGGATTAGAGGAGTGAGTAGGGAGTGATGGATTAGAGGAGTGAGTAGGGAGTGATGGATTAGAGGAGTGAGTAGGGAGTGATGGATTAGGTGGAATGGATAGTGATGGATTAGGTGCAGTAAGTAGGGAGGGATGGGTTAGGGGGAGTGGGTAGGGAAGGATAGATTAGGGGGAGTGGGTAGGGAGGGATGTGTGTGCATGTATGTGAATGTATATGTGTACTTAATTGCACTCACCTAATTGTGGTTGCAGGGGTCGATTCATAGCTCCTTTCCCCGCCTCTTCACTGGTCGCTACTAGGTCATTCCCTCCCTGCTCCATGAGCCTTATCATACCTCTTCTTAATGCTGTGTATGGATCCTGCCTCCACCACCTCCGTTTCTTGAATATTCCACTTCTTGACCACTCTGTGACTGAGGAAATACTTCCTAACATGTAATAATATTGGTAGAATTACCGACAATATGTTAAGTAAAAGGACACAAATGCAACTAATGTGACATTTATTGGCAACGTTTCGCTCTCCAGGAGCTTTCTCAAGGTAACGGCTTGAAAGCTCCTGGGCGAAACATTGCCAATAAATGTCACATAGCCATTGTGTCCTTTTAACTTCCCTAACATCCCTGGGACTCATCTGAGTCTTCAATTTGCAATTGAGACCCCTTGTTGCAGTGTTCCATCTCTGGAACATCTTGTCCCTGTACACCTTGTCGATTCCTCTCAGTAATTTATGTTGTTATCATGTCCCCTCTATCCCTCCTGTCCTCCAGTGTCGTCAGGTCGATTTCCCTTAACCTCTCCTCACGGGATATGCCACTTAACTCCAGGACTAGTCTCGTTGCAAACCTTTGCACTTTCTCTTACATGCTTGGCCAGGTTTGGGTTCCAAACTGGTACTGCATACTCCAGTATGATCCTGATGTACACAGTGTACAGAGTCCTGAATGACTCCTTACTGAGATGCCGGAATGCTATTCTTAGGTTTGCTAGTATCCAACATGTCGCAGCAGTTATTTGGTTGATGTGTACCTGAGGAGATGTGTTCTGTGTTATACTCACCCCACGATCCTTTTCCTTGAAGAGGTATGTAGTCTTTAGTCCCTTAGACTGTATTCTGTCTGAGGTTTTCTTTGCCCTTCCCTGATCTTTGTGACTTTGCATTTGATGAAGTTGAACTCCAGGAGCCATTTGCTGGACCAGGCCTGGAGCCTGTTCAGATCCCTTTGTTGTACTTTGACAGTGAAATATAGATACCTGGGTACAACCTTTTCAGATGCGACAGAAAGAACAGGCAACAAGGGGGGGTTGGCCTGTATATCAAAGAGTCGCTCATTTGCATGGAGATACTGAACACCACAAATGATGCAGTTGAAGTTCTGACAATAAAAATGGAGAACCAAAACTTAGTCATTGTACTTATATATAAGCCACCAGATGCAACTTCCCAGGAACAGCTAGCAAAAATTGACTCCTGTCTGGAAAACCTTCCAGACCCATCTTCAAACATCTTGCTGCTTGGTGACTTCAACCTAAGACATACAAAATGGAAGAATGTAGCAAATAATGTTGTAGCAGAAACAATCCCTGGAGGCAGCTCAGATGACAAGTTAACACACATGAGCTGCTGAATTTCTACAATAAATACACCCACTGCAATGAACATGAAAAGGTGCACAATCATGAGGAATACGAAAAGTGTACAGTTTCGTAGAAGTACGATAAACAGTGTAGAGTTGTCAGTGAACGCAACATACAACAACATAAGACCATTTGTCATCAGAAACATTTTCACCAGTGTTGCCATAGCTAATAACAGTAACAAAATGGTACTTAGTGTGGTGGAGTTACGAAAATTAGAAAATTCTTCTTTTATTGAAATACGAGAAATATAGTTACTTGTGGAAAGCAAATATTCTTTCAGTAATATTTCTTCAAAAGTCGCCCCACCATAGCCAACAATAGTGATAAAAAAGCATTTGATGTGGTGGAGGAGCGAAAAATCTATGAAAAACTAAATACAGTGATATAAGTGACCGAACCCTCAGGCTGTAAAAAAAAAAAGGGGGGGAGGGTGCTGGTAGCCGTTTCGTCATAGTAGCTGCCAGAAGTCACTAGTTTCTCCAACACACAAGTTATAACTTTTTGTATCAAAGTGATCACATATTACTGTGTAATATTCCAGTAGTCCTTCACACGAGCTGGTCCTAATCACCGGCCGGATTCGTTCAAATAAAGTGATCCACTGACCGGATTTTTTTATTATTTAAAAGAAACATAGTACAATATAAGATCAATACAATAACAAACAAAAACCTTAAGAATTCAACTTCCTGAGACAACATCCATTTATGACAAAGTAACATTGATTAGTGGTAGGAAACCCACTCACAAAAAACATTGTTTGGATTAAAAAAATTACAGTACATTGTAGCAAAGTCAGAACAAAAAACATGTATAATATTTTATGTAGAAGAAAACGAAAACAAAAAAGCAACTTAACAATACAAAAGTCCATTAAGAATTCCAACCAGTGCGCTTACACACACCTGCTATTGAGCTTACACACACCTGCTGTTGAGCTTACACACACCTGCCATTGAGGAAAAACATTCATATACTACAACAAGAACATAATTAATGAAGTAACCTAACCCGAGGGTACATTTTTTGTTTGTTATATTTTATTTAAAAACATAGTATAATCTCCAATCATAATATACATAACCCAAAACAATAAGAAGCCAACCAGCGAACACCGCTGTGCCAGTTACACTTACGATATATAACACAACTCAAAAGGTACATGTTAAGTAATACAAATACAATGAAAAGGAATTATGGACCTCCATACAGTGCACTAAAAAAGTAACTCTGACACAAAACTGCCTTGAACCCAGTATAAAATTATAGAGGCCCAGATAATATGTACAATGACAGGATAACCACTCCTAATCCTCACAAGAATATATTAATATATACATAGCTTTACGCTACACAGCCGTTCACAAGGACACCACATGTTGTACATACATCTAAGAGGACATGGTCCACACATAAGTAATCCATAGAAACAAAACATAAACACAAACGGAAACAATACATCTTATAACTGCAAAGTGAGGATACCAATCCAGGGGTTTAGGGAGAAAGCCCCTCACGTGCTCCCCTGAACTTTACCTCCACAGAGGACCCTCCCTCCCTGTCTTGCGTCATTCCACACATACCCCACAAGCATACTGGCATATGTCGTTCACCCACAGAGTCCACAGTCACCCCCCCCCTCTTGCTCACACCTCATCCTACCTTATTCGCTCCTCCCCTTCCGCCGGCCAGCCCTTTTAATACCCCACCTATTACAGCCCCCATAACATATCCACCTTCAGAAAAAAACAACTCCTATGTTCTCCCATATAGATCCTGATTTCTGCATTCTGTCCTATAAAACACTGCAGCCAAAGCCTTAACCCTACATTCCCCGGACACCTCTCTCATTCCCCACGACACATACAAGTAGTCCGCTACCAAGTACAAGACCGCCCTCCGCACCTCCTTACCCACCCCACCTACATCGAAGCTCAAAACCAGTAAGGTCAAAAGCAAGCGTACCACCTCCCCCAACGATTCATGTACCCCAACCAAAAAATTACAAAAATATACCACATGGTATGCCATTTCCTCATCCCCACACCTATCGCAGTACCCACCCTCCCCTATCCCCATCCTGAACAAAATCGTTTTCGAAGCTACGATCCCCATCAGAAACCTATACACAAACTCCCGTACCCTGGGTTTCAACCACAACTGCTTCAATCCATTCCAAATACCCTGCCAGTCATACACTGGGTATATCGCAACTCCCTGCAACACTTCCCCCCGATACCCCCCACCCAATAAACTCGCTGTCATCTTCCTCGGCTCCCGAACCACCATTATGCGCCTCAACATACTTTCACACACCCTCAGATCTGTTCCTTTCCACCACCTTCGAACGTCCTCCATCACTAAACCTACCCTTCTCCCACGTTCCCCACCCACCCTGAGGTATCGATGCTTAATGTAAACACTTTGCAGGCGTCTTGCTAAGGGGATAAGCCCCAACCCTCCCATCCACACACTTGTCATGACCATCCTTCCTCAACCACGCCCTCCCATAACCCCATATATAATGTAAAACCCTCTGTTGTAAGTCCCTGACATCCTCAAAAACCATTGGGAACACCGTTGCCACATGCCACAATTTGCTAAAAATTAATGAATTTACGATCACCACCCATTGATTCAAGGTGACATCCCTTGGCCTCCATCCTCCCGTGCCACATTCCTCGCATTCACCTCTCGAGCCTCCACCACATCCGCCCGGTACACCACCCCACAAATTTTTAGCTGCTCCACCATGTCCTACCCCAACCCCCACCACCCATCCACCGCCAATAATTTCGATTTCGCACAATTCACCTTCATCCCCGTCACCCTTCAAAAAATCCAGACTATACATCCCACATTCTCCAACCCCTTCTCAAATCTCACCAGCACCGTAATGTCATCCACATACCCAACAATCCCCACATACCCCCCACCTTCCCCGCCTTCCTTCGCCCACTCCTACCGAAATCAATCTATAAAAGGGGTCTTGAAGACATGCAAACAGGGTTTGAGACAAGGGGCACCCCTGTCTCAAATCCTTATGCATATGCACCTCCCTCCCCATCCTGCCGTTTATCTGCACCTGTACTTTTGCCCCTTCATACAAAGTCTCCACCCAGCCTACGAGTTCCTCCCCAAAACCCTGACGTCTCATGATGTCATACAACATGCCCCTTTCCACACTATCGTAAGCCGCACTCCAATCAATACCCAACACCCCCCCTGCCCGACTCTCAATAAAATCCCTAATCCTGCCATGACCCATATTGTCCCACATTGTCCCTTTTGCAAGACCTTCCCCAACACACATAAGATAATGAAATGATAATCTCCACCCTCCTACACTCATCTTTCTTCTTTACCAAAACCACAATCCCTGTGCTCTGCATGCTCCCCATTACCCTACCACTCTTCATGCAATTGAACACCTTCACCAAGCAACCCCGTAACGCCCCTAATTATGCACATAAAAGTCGTTAGGGAGGCCATCTAACCCAGGAGCTTTACCCTTACTCAAACCCTGCACCGCCTCCCATACCTCCTCCTCACTAATCTCCCCTTCCATGTCCTTCTGATCCTCCTCCCCAACAATGCATCCAACCCCTTCCCTGATGATGTCCCTTCTCTCCTCTCTTCCCTCCCTCCCTGCAAATACCATGCTATCCAATGATCAGACATAATTACTTATCCCTTTCCGTTGTGTGCAGCACTTGGCCCCCTCTGTATCCTCCTAATTCCTGACACACCTCCAAACCCATGATAGTCGTGTCCCGTTGCCTCTTCCTAAAACGTCTGAGCACACAGGCCAAGGGCCTGTCTCCCCACAATACCTCCTCAATCCCTCCTCTCACCGAGTCGCATTAAATCGATCATTCTGTAAATCGCGAAATAGACCTTTCAGAACCCCCATCTCCTCCAAACGAGCAGCTCCTCCCCTTCGATAACAATCACCTAGCTGACCTTCTAAATACCTCTGTAATCCAAATTTTCCCCAATTCTCTTCCCTACCCACTCGTGTATAAAACTTTCTAATTTCCGACTTTGCCCATGATTCCCACCATTCCAGTATGTTCCTCACAGTCCGACCCCTCTCCCACTGCTCCTGCCACCAAGCATCAAAAACCTCTTCCCTCCCCGCACCCTGAAGTAGACCCACATTCAATTTCCAATAGCTATTGCACCTTCTTACAATCCCATCCCAACCCACTTCCGCCAAAACACCCATATGATCGTAAAACCCTACGTCAATAACCTCCACAGTACCCACGTCTATTTCCTTGGTTACATAAATCCTATCTAGTCGCGCTTCATATCCCCGCCTCACAAACGTGTGCTCTACCCGCCACCCTCCCCCAAACTACATCCACCATCGCAGCTGCCCCCAATACCTAACTCAACACCCCCAGGATGCACCCCGCATCCCTTGGCTCTACGTCTTTACCCCGTATTATGCAATTCAAGTCTCCTCCCATTACCGTGACCATGGGCAAACCGCAGGTGATACAACAAAACACCCCTCACAAAATCTTCCTTAGCACATCTACTATGATCCGCTTTCATGTACACTCGCACACATCCCCCCACACCCCATCCACCCTCACCACTCTCCCCTGCTTGCTCGCTTCCCATGCTAATAACTTAAAAGAGATGGCCGCATTCGTGATCACAGCAGCTCCTCCCTTTAACTTCCCCGAAGAACCCGCATACACTCTGCACCCATTTAAACTCAGCTCCCTGGCATTCCTGAAATTGTGTTCCTGAACGAAACATATGTCCACCTGAAAACGTCTCATTGTCATTTCTAACCAACGCCTCTTCACCTCGGCCCATAGGCCATTAACATTAATAGTGAGGCTTTTGAAAATTACATGAGGGGCTTTCCTCGAAACCTCTGTATTTTCTGCACACCTCCGCCCTTTTCCTTAGCCCCTTTGCCACTTTTAGACCCTTCACTCCCTGTCACCCCCTTTCCCCTGCGGTCCACATCTACCCATGCCTTCTTACATACATTGGCCCAGCGTGAGTACATCCTCATCAGCCGCACCCACAAGCCTCTTACGTGAATCTCCACTAATTTCCATGTCCCTTTTCTCCACTGTGTCATCCGGCTGATGCACCACAGCCACCACATCCTACACAACCAGGTGGGACTCCCCCTCCTGCAACTCATGACCTACCACACCAGGGATCCCTTCTGATCCCTCACACCCAGCCCCAGGCTCCACAGGGGATGCCTCCCTGGGCGTGCCCAAAAAAAACCTTCAGGGCCTCTTGCAGAACTGGAGGTAATTTTCCTGTAATACCTCCATATCCACAGCGGTTACTGCACCATCCAACGCACATCACCCGAGCCCTCAGGCAGGGTCACACAAGTGCCACTATTCTCATCCACCATGTCACTCCACCGGTCACTTGGACCCTTACTGTTGGTGGCTGGCACCTCACTGTCCACCTTGTCAGCTACCTTGTCCTCCCGTCGAGCAGCTGCTCGCCCGTCCATCCCTTTCCCACAAGCTGCTGCAACATGGTCATATGACCCACAGATTCGACAGGTCCTATGCTGTCCGGCGTAAGTGGCATAAACCTGGGTCCTGAAATCCTCAAGTACAATATACGAAGGTATGGGCTGAGGTTGGGACATTTTGAAGGTGTATGATCCCTCTGGGAGCCCGGCATGGATGCCTTCAATCCATTTACCCACCACAGACTAATGGACCACTCCAAATTGCTGAAACGCCTCACAGATGTCAAAATCATCCACTTCAAAAGGCACGTTACGAACTCTGATCCAGGTGTAATACCTGGATACATCCCTCAACCGTACCTCCAAACCAGCATTGATCACCACTCGTTCCTCCTGGTAATGCTCCACAATGCGTTCATATGCAGCTACAGTAGCAAATTTGACGAATATGCGAGACGCCCCATTGAGAGCTATTCCATGTAATTCTTCATTACAGATGTCATATGCATCTTGTAGAATCGTCACACACACTGTATTGATCCTTCTTCTTCCCCCAGATGCCATGTTGCTGAAAATCAGTAACTCTTAGTTTGTCCACCAGGAGCCAGCAACAGAAGAACCTCTCAGTGTGATGGCCAGGCGGCGAATGCTTTGTTCAGAATCGTGATCTCATGAATGGATTCAGAGCTGACAGAGTTTTCTAGGCACCCTAACACCCATACAGATTGAAAAATAAAATAAAATGGTTGAGTTGGAAGGGGCTGTCTTGGAAGACAGTGCTCCTGATGGTGCTAGTGTTGTCCTGGAGGACAGTGAACCAAAAGGAGACATTGGCCCTGGTGATGAAACAAGTAAAGACAACGTTATTCAATTTATAGAGGTACAAAATTGCAATACTGAGGGAGATGGAACAAAAGAAGATGATGCCTCAGGGAATAGTGTTCACACACTAACAGAAAACCTGGTGGAACCACAGTGATGTCCATACAGAGGCGGTAGGTAGAGGGGAAACAGAAAAAAAGCAACACCAGCGATCGCAGCTGCAATAAATCCTAGCAAACATAACTCTAATCTATACAGATTCTAGCCTTGGGTATCTGCAGGCATGGCATATCTGGTAAAACAGGTGGGACATGCACCTTTGACCATCCCAAAAAATGCCGCACCCACTTGACAACAGGAGAGTGCAAATCCCCTTCCTGTAACTTATTTCACCCCGAAATGTGCAATTCGTCACTCTACAATGCATACTGCTAGGCACATCATCTAAAAGGGACAAGAAGACACAGACCAGCCAGACTATGAGAAACAAAAGAGGGGAGCCATAACCCTTCAGAAAAAGAGTTTTTTTTAGGGCCAGGAGGGAAAAAAGACTGGAGAGAAATGATAGCAATCTTACACCAACTGAAAACACTTTTGGAGGAGAGGCACAGTCATTGGCCTCCACTCCAGAACAACAGATATTAGAGCCAGCAAATAAAACCCCAAAATTCCATTAATATAACATTTGTCTTTGCAAACATACAGGGTCAAAAGCCGTCAACAACAACAAAATCCCTTACATCAAGGGACTGCTCACAGAGTCAAATGCAATGTTGGCAGCATTCACAGAGACTTACACAAAGTATCATTTTGACAACGAAATATAGATCCCAGGATATAACCTATTGAGATGCGACAGATTAAACAGGCAACAAGGGGGGATTGGCCTGTACATCACAGAGCCGCTCGTTGGCTCAGAACACTCAAATGATGAAGTTGAAGTTTTGGCACTAAAGATTGAAAACAAAAACTTGTCATTGTGATTGTGTATAAGCCTCCAGATGCAACTTCCCAGCATTTCCGGGAGCAGCTTTTGAAAATTGACCACTGTCTGGAAAATCTCCCAACTCCTGCCCTAAACATCTCGCTACTGGCAGATTTCAACTTGAGACACCTAAAATGGAGGAGAGTAGCAAATAATATTTTAGCAGAGATCACACCAGGAGGCAGCTCAGATGAAAATTCAAACACACATGAGCTATTAAATTTCTGAACCAAATTCACATGAAACCAGAAAATATTAGAGCCTACAAAACTAGACAATATGCTGGACCTCATCTTCACTAACAACGACGATCTGATACATAATATAACCGTATCAAAGACAATACACTCAGATCACAACATAATAGAGGTACAGACATGTATGATCAGGGCTCCTGACCAGCAAAATGTGATCAGTCATGAGGGTGTATTCAGAAAATTCAGTTTCAATAACAAAAACATAAAATGGGAACGAGTCAGCTGTGTCCTAAAAGAAACATGCTGGGAAGATATCCTAAACAACACAGATCCGAACCTTTGCCTAGAAAAAAAAAAAAACTCTGTGGTTCTTGAGATCTTCTCAAGAGAACCTCTCTATACAGACAAAGGCGAGGTGTCACAGAGATGCTGAGAGGGGCCAGGATATACGAAGGGAGGCACTGGTTAATGAAATTGCAAGTATCGAACTTAAGCTAAAGGAAACTTACAGGAGACAAGAGTCGCAAGAAGAACTAAAAGCCATAAAGGAAATTGAAAACCAAAACCAAAAACCAATACGACTCAGTGTTCAGCGAGCCGCTGCCTAGACTTTTTTTTATTATTTAAAACACATAAATCATACATAACACATACAGTTTTAAAGTGCATTTTACAATACGGCTTAACAATAAATTTTGATGACAATAACATATTTAATATATACAACTGCATGAAAGAACTGGTGCCGATTCTCTGTCGGTTAGTACAAAATATTTCATAATGTAAGGTCCCAAAAGACCATACACTTAAAACAAAAGATAAACTCTAACAATGTATTTAAGTGAAACTATGAACCTACAACAACTCCAAAACAGTTGTCCTACCGAACCATCTTATAAAATAATAAAACTTAAATGGAATCTTTGGACTCCATCCCATATATATATATATATATTTTTTTTTTATATAGTTTATTGAAACAGGTATGTACAAACCAGCAAGGAAAACTCCATGAATATTGTTATACAGGAAAAGAAGACAATGTATTACACAGTACACTATTAGAAGTTGACAACCACAATAACCTTTACAATCATTGATTTATAAAAATACTTACAACAATCAAACACTACAACCAAGTTAATAACCTCTGGTCCATTCATGTATTATAAACCTTTTAACCTTGACCTTGACATGACACCCCCCCTTCTGAAGTACTCCAACTTCCCCAAACATCATACAACCGTACATATTAAAGCAAGCTCTCATTTTCTCATAACAACTTATGTATACACTCTGAAAGGAATTACTCCCTTTACAATCATTATACACCTGACAGGAATCATAATGAACAATAATTCCATGCGAATAAACCTACCCAATCAACACAATAAAATTTTACCATCAATAAATTAAATACCACATACCACAAGGCCAAATGCCAATCTCCAGCCTAACTATCATCGAATGTACTGTCAAGATTTATCAACCTTGACATTGGTATTGATCGTACATCTAAATTAAACACCCACTAAACAAATTTTTTCCTATAGTTATAAAGCATACAAGTGCCACATTGTAATCATAATTCTTAATGCAACCTTTATACAATCTTTCGTATACATATACCTACAAAATTAAGTTCCATAACCACAATATTACAAACACAAATTAATCACTTTTTACCCGATACATATTTACGCTCTTGGCGATAAACACTAGGCCTAGGCTAAATTTAAAACCCCATAATTCTTTCCATTATGACTGCACAACTTTATGCCGTATATCCTCGACCTAGGCCAAACATATATGTATTACTTAATAAGATACCTCCACCACACCTCACCAGCTGTAGGCAATTGTACCTTTGTATTTACAACATATAATAAAACATTACATTGATTACTGGTAAACATAACAACAACAATATGTCTTAGCCTCATAACCAAATCTGCTCTCCAGAGAACATTATATGATCAAAATTCAATACATAGTAATATTACAACAACTAACACCACCTTGATTTATCTCATTAGTAATTAACATAATTAATTTTGAATTATACTGACATAAGGTTAAGCCATCGACAAAAGGCTATATCACTTGTCAAACAAACAGCAAACGGCCGAATGATTACCTTTGCTTATCCACGGAACATCATCTGCTCACAGAGGAAAGCCACCTACGCTCTTCCCCTTACTCTTCCCCTTACTTTATCACCTTACTTCATCACCTTACTTCCATGCAACAATACATCATTCTTGCAGACATTACACATACATTCCATGTCTCCGTCATTAGTAGGTTCTGAAAAAAAGTCGTCCGTCTCCCTTAAACCTCACCCCCACACTGACATATTCATTCACCCACCAGCAATTCATACCAGAATCAACCTGCTCACACTCCACTGCTACCTACACAAAATCTCACACGTATCCTTACCCTACTCCCCCTCCCATCCCATATCCAGCCCTTTCGTTCCATCGTTACCTGTAACTCAACAACTTCTCCACCGTCATAGTACGATATGAATCTGGAAAATCCTTCACCCACGCCCTGCCATACAACTCCCTATTCCTACAACCCGAGCGGTAAAATCACGCCGCCAAAGCCTTGATCCTAACATCACCCTGTATCTCCCTCATACTCCAAGAAATATGTATATAATCTGCCCCCAAATACATGATCACTCTCCATACATCACTACCAACACCCTCAATATCTAAACTTAAAACCCTCAACATTGATACACCCCCACCATGCACCCACCTAAGCACCCTACTGAACCATAACCTCACTTGACCTAGCTCCTCACAAAAATATATCACGTTGTATGCTGTATCAAAATCCCCACACCACGCACATTACCCCTCCCTCACTAACCCCATTGTAAATAAAACAGCCTTAGACGCCAAAACCCCATGTAGGAAACGATATACTGTTGCTCGTTCCCGAGATGGCAGCTTCAACTTAACCAAACCTATCCATACGCTCTTCCAATCGTAAATAGGGAATACCGTCTCGCCTAACACTGTCTCCATTCACGCCCCAACACCCCCCACCCTAACTAGACGCCCTACCTTTACCTAACTGCCAAAAGATTCCGTAACATATCTTCACACCTCAGCAAGGCTCTCCCATTCCACCATCTGCGTACCTCTCTCATCACTTGACCCACCCACCTACCCCGTACCCCCGCCTCTCCCAAGAACTGTTGCTTCACATATATCCCTTGTAACATACACTCCAAAGGTATTAGACCCATTCCCCCTTCACGCACAGGTTTCATCACAACCTCCTTGTTCAGCCAGTGCCTACCATAGCCCCATATATATCTAATTGCTGGTGTTTGTAACAAGATCACATCCCTCTCAACCAGGGGATATACAATTTGCTATAAATTAAAACATTAGCGACAATTACCCTCTGCAACATTGTGACATCCCCTGGTTTCCATTCACGCATTCTCCACAATGCTGCCCTAACTACAGCCTCAGTGTTGACTTCTCTCGCACGTTGTGTGTTAATACAATACACCACTCCACAAACTTTCAACCTATCCACGACCGACCATCCATACCTAGACCCCAACGCCCCGCCTACCCACGATCCTACCTCCAACAACTTTGATTTTGCTCTATTTACCCCTAAACCAGTCGCTCTACCAAACACTCTAATGATCTTACCTACATTACTCAGCCTTGTCTCCGTACCCACTAGAATAGTCGTATCATCAATGTAACCTACGATGCCCGTTTTGCTACCACAGTCCCTCACTCCCTCCCTGATGCCCACCTGTATTAATCTATAAAACGGGTCCTGCACGCACGCAAAAATAATTTGCGATAAAGACAACCCTGTCGCAAACCTCTTCCCATTCTCACCTCTTTCCCTACCCTCCCATTAACCTGCACTCGCACACTCGCTTCCCTATACAAAGTTGCCACCCAATTAATTATTCCTTCACTGAACCTTTGCCTATCCAGTACACACAACAACATACCTCTTTCAACACTGTCATACGCCTTTTCCCAATCCACTCCTAATACTCCTCCTCCCTGCCTATTCTCAATGAAGTCCCTAATCCTACAATGTCCCATTCGCATACTCCTGCCCGGTATACCACCCTGTCCCTCCGCTATGACATTACTTATTACCTTTTTAATTCTATTTGCCAATATGCGTGCAAAGATCTTATAATCCGCATTTAATAGGGATATTGTTCGATAATTCGTTATAGATGATGCATCTCCTCGCTTCGGCACCAGTACCACTACTCCAATGTGCCAATCTCTCCCCATGATGCATACCTCTTTCATTTTATTAAACAGTTCGATCAGACAGTCTCTTAATGCATTCCAATTGCGGATGTAAAAATCACTTGGTATACCATCTATACCAGGCGCCTTACCAACCTTCATCCCTTGAATCGCTGCCCACAACTCTTCTTCATTTATCACCTCATCCATTCCTTCTCTATCATCCTCACTTATCCTAGGAATTATGCTCTCCAAGACAGCTTCCTCACCCACTCATTCCCCTCCCTCTCCTCTAAGTACCGCCCAAACCACTTATCAGCATAAACACTCATACTCTCCGTTGAGCGGAGGACTTGCCTCTTTTCATAACCTCCAATTTCAACATTTACTCGCAACGACAAGATTGTCATGTCCTTCCTTCGCCGCTGGAATTTTTGTAGAACCGTAATCGATTGCCGGTTTTCCCATAACACATCCTCTATCCCTCCTCTTATCCTGATTGCATCAAACTGTTCATTTCGCACTTCTTTCAAATGTTCTCTCACGCCTACCACCTCATCCAGATGCCTTCCCGCACCCTTTTCGTTGTAATATCTCAACTGGCCCTCCAAATAACATTGCAATCCAAACCTATACTGTGTCTCCTTCTCACCTCCCTCCCATAATATTCCTGGATTCCCTGTTTTGCCTGACTGTAAACCATTCAGTGATGTCCTCCCCCCTCTTCCCATCCTGTCACTTTACATCCCACCATTCAGCAAAACGTTCACTACTATCATTAACTTGCAACAACCTCACATTCATCTTCCAATAGCTAGAAAAAGTTTTCACAACACCCTGCCATTCTAACTCAACAAGCACTCCCCTATGAACAGAAAAACCTACATCCACACTCTGTACTTTCACCACATTTATAACCTTAGATACGTATATCCTGTCCAAACGGGCCTCATAACCCCTCCTCACAAAAGTGTGCTCAACCTGGTAACCATCACCCTGTACCACATCCACCACTCCCACTACCCTTAATACATCCTGCAAAACCCCCAGTTCACATCCCGCACCCCTGGGCTCAACATCCTTTCTCCTTATCACGCAATTCCAATCACCGCCAATGACAGTTATTAATGGTAAACCTCGTAGATGAAATACTACCTCCTCACGAACAAACTCCTCTTTCGTTTTCCTACAATTTACTGCTGGCAGATAAACACCTATAAAGCAAATCTTGTTCTCACCACAATACCCTTCTACTCTTACCACCCTACCCCCACCCCACTCCTCCCAGGTCAATAGACAGAAAGGGCTGGATTCTCGAATGCCTACAGCCACCCCACCCTTGAATCTTTCGAGCTCCCTGCATACATCTGAAACCCATTCAATCGTAATTCACACCCCAAATGGAAATTATGCTCTTGTATAAAGCATAAATCAATGTTTAAATGCCTAAAAGTGACCTCAACCCATCTTCGCTTGACCTCAGACTTGAGGCCGTTAGCATTCATAGTAAAACACCTGAACGTTGCATAGGTGGGTTTCCTCTGTGCCTCTGCAGTTTCTGTACACTTGCCTTTACAACACCTACTTTTCCAACTCTATCACCAGCCATGTCAGCGTACCTTTTACTCTCCTGTCCCACTTCCCTTCTCTTTACCCTCCCTTTGGCACCCCTTGCCACCTCAACCCAAGTCTTCTTAGACCTCTGAGCAGGCGTAAGGACATCTTTCCCTTCTGATCCACTCGGCCTCTTCCGAGAGCTCTCAGACACCTCTATATCCTCATCCCCGTTATGGCGGTGCACCTCTACACCCACCACATGCACCGATAAAGGAGGACTCTCTACCTCTTTACCCACACACTGCCCTACAATGTTCTCCACAACCTCCCCAGACTCTACATCACCTGCCAAGACTTCCGCTTGTAATGACCTTATATCCAATGGGCTGTCCAACAGCTTCTGAAGTTCCTCCAGGATTGGTTCATCCAGACCCATATCCAACTCAGCGGGCCCTATTGTCTCCACTCCTCCCGCAGAATCTTGACTCTCCGCAGCCAGCGGTATAGTATAAACACGATCCTCCTCAACATCCACAATGTCACTCCACTTTGCAGATGTTACCACACCCAGTCCTCCTGACTCGTCACCACATCATCTACCTTGTATCGTTGTCAGGACGTTGATATGGCTGATGGATCTTCCTGTGGTCACAATCCATGGCCATATGACCCACTGACCCACATATACGACACGTACGCAGCTGTCCGGCATAGGTGACGTACACCTGCGTGCGGAAGTCATCCATAACAACATAGGATGGTATTTGTCTCCTCAGGGTCATCTTTAACTTAAAGGAACCCTCAGGAAATCCGGCATAAATTCCCTGTGTCCATCGTCCAACGGCAGCCTCATGTATTATGCCATACTGTCCAAAGGTGTCCCTGATGTCCTGCTCCCCAGCCTCAAAAGGAACATTACATTTTCTTATACACGAATAGTAGCTCGACACATCCTTCATACGCACGTCTACTCCGGGTTGACCTCATACCGTCGATCTTAATGCCGCTCCACCACACAATCGTAAACACTGGTAGTTAACATCTTCAAAAAGATTCTTGTGGCGCCATTTAATATGCTATATAATTCGTCGTGAAGAATCCCGTATGTGTCTCGAATAATGGCTGGTAAGAGCACTTCTGCATTGTTTGGATATATGGCTCCTTTCAATAATTCAATGCAAATGGTATTCACCCGGCGTTTACTTCTCTCCGCCATTTTGTGGAAAATAACACAAGTTCAACAAACGACCACCAGGGACTGCGCAGAAACACCCTCTCACTGTGAGAGCTGAGCGGGTACTATCCAAATGAATTCTTTATGAACGAGACCCAAAATTTGGTTATCTCAAAAATCTCAGATATTATCCTAACACCACAAGACTTTGAAAAGGCATTAAATGACATGCCCATGCACTCTGCCCCAGGTCTAGACTTATGGAACTCTGTGTTCATCAAGAATTGCCTTCAGCATTCTATGAAGAGGGAGCATGGACACAGGGGTCATCCCACACACACTAAAATCAACAGACATAGCCCCACACTACAAAGGTGGCAGTAAAGCCATTGCAAAGAACTTATGACCAATAGCACTAACATCATAATTCATAAAAATCTTTGAAAGGGTTCTAAGAAGTAAGATCACAAACCACCTGGATACACATCAGGTACACAACCCAGGGCAACATGGGTTTAGAGCAGGTCGCTCCTGCCTGTCCCAGCTACTGAACCACTATGACAAGGTCCTGGATGCTGTAGAAAATAAACAAAATACAGATGTAGAATACACTGAGTTTGCATAAGTGTTACCATGGTGAAACAGTGCACAAAATGCCTGATAAAGGAATAACAGGAAAAGTTGGTAGATAGATCTATACTTCCTGACAAATAGAACACAAAGAGTAATAGTAAACAAAGTAAAGTCTGAGGCAGCTACGGTGAAAAGCTCTGTTCCACAAGGCACAGTACTCGCTCCCACTCTATTCCTCAGACACCGCAAGACTCCAAGTGGACATAAACCAAATCTTCAAATGGGCCACTCAAAACAATATGAAGTTCAATGAAGAGAAATTTCAACTACTCAGATATGGAAAACTTGAGGAAAATTAAAACTGTTTAAGGGTATACGACAAATTCTAACCATACAATAGAGCGAAAAAGTAATGTGGAGGACCTGGGAGTGATAATGTCAGAGGACCTCGCCTTCAAAGACCACAACAATGTATCTACCTGCATCTGCTAGGAAATTGATAGGATGAATAATGAGTACCTTCAAAACTAGGGACACCAAGGATATAATGATTCTCTTCAAATCGCTTGTTCTCTCAAAGCTGAAATACTGCTGTACACTAACTGCCCCCTTCAATGCAGAGCAGGCAAAATTGCAGACCTGGAGAGAGTACAAAGAACTTTCACGGCACACGTAAGTACGATAAGGCACCTAAATTACTGGGAACTGTTGAAGGCCCTTGATCTGTATTCCCTGGAGCGCAGGCGAGAGAGATACTTGATAATATACACTTTGAAAATCCTAGAGGATTAGTACCAAACTTGCACACCAAAATCACTACCTATGAAACAAAAGACTCGGCAGGAGATGCAACATTCCCTCAATGAAAAGTAGGGATGCCACGAGTACACTGAGAGACAACACAATAAGTCTTCAAGAGGCGCTGGACAGGCACTGAAGTCAGTACCTGACCAGACGGGTTGTGCTTTGTACGTCAATTTGCTAGCGGCCAGCAGTAACAGCCTGGTTGATGAGACCCTGATCCACCATGAGGCCTGGTCTCAGAACAAGCCTCGGGGCGTTGACCCCCGAAACCCTCTCCAGGTAAACTCCAGGTAAGTGTACGTGGCCCAAGACTGTTCAACTGCCTCCCATTATACATAAGAGGGATTACAAATAGACCCCTGGCTGTCTTCAGGAAGGCATTGACAGGCACCTAAAGTCAGTACCTGACCAACCTGGCTGTGGTTCGTACGTCAGTTTGCGTGCGGCCAGCAGTAACAGTCTGGTTGATCAGACCCTGATCCGCCACGAGGCCTGGTTTCAGACCGAACCGCGGGGGAAATGACCCCTGAAACCCTCTCCAGGTAAACTCCAGGTAAGTCCATAGATAGTGGAGACAACAAAACTGGAGAACACACTTGACCTTATTTTCACAAATAATGAGGACCTGGTAAGAAACATAAAAATATGAAAAACAACTAATTCTGATCACAATCTAATCGAAGTCCAGACTTACATGCACAGGAGTACCTTCACCAAATTCAACTTCAACAACAAGAACATCAACTGGAACCAGGTAAACTATGTAATAAATGAAACATGTTGGGAAGATATCTTAAATTATATTGATCCTAACCAGTGTTTGAAAATCACTGGTAAACTGGAAGAGACACGCTCCTCTACAGGAGAAGGCGATGAATCACTGAGTTCCTCAAGAATGCTAGATTATTTGAAACATGGAAAAAATCGCTAACCAGGGAAGTGGAAAATATTGACCTTAAGTTAAAGGACTCATACAGAACCCAGGAGAGACATGAGGAGCTAAAAGCGATTAGTGAAATTGAAAGAAATTCGAAATATTTCTTTTCATTAGTAAGTAAGTTTATTCAGGTATACACAAATAGAGTTACATATATTATCATACATAGCAGCATATGTGTAGAAAACCTAGAATAGTATAGGGCCCATGCTCAGAAAAGACGGACCCTACACAATATGACTCTGTGTTCAGCGAGTAACTAATCAGTCTAAAGATAGACAATTCAAATAATTTTTTCATGAATGAGCCTCAAAACCCTGACAATGTACGCCAAATTTCTGATCCTTCAAGACTAGAAAATGGGCTGGATCTAATCTTCACTAACAATGATGATCTGATAAATAATAAAACCGTATCAAATACATAATACTCAGATCAAACCATAAAAGAGGTACAGACATGTATGCACTGGGTTCCTAACCAGCAAAATGTGATCAGTCATGAGGGTGTCTTTAGAAAATTCAACTTCAATAACAAAAATATACAATGGGAACAAGTTAACTATGTCCTAAATGAAACAAGCTGGATCACGGATCCGAACCTTCCTGAGATCTGCTCAAGGCACATTCAATTAAGAAAAAGAAAGAGAAGAAGTAAACTAGAAAGAGAGAGACGTTCCCTAAACTTAAGCTGAAGGAATCTTACAGGAGACAAGAATTACAGGAAGAACTAGAAGTGATAAAGGAAATTGAAAACAAAAACAAATTTCTTCTCTTATACCAAATCTAAGGGAAAAACAACATCCTGTATTGAGCCCCTGCTAAGGCAAGATGGAACATAAACAGATGACAGCAAACAAATGAGTGAGATACTAAAGTCCCAATAAGACTCGGTGTTCAGGAGCCATTACCCAGACTAAGGGTTGAGAATCCAAATGAATTCTTTATGAACGAGGCCCAAAATTTGATCATCTCAAAAATCTCTGATATTATCCTAACACCACAAGTGTTTGAGAAGGCAATAAATGACATGCCCACGCAATTTGCCTCCAGGCCCATACTAATGGAACTCCACTAGACTTTGAAAAAGTCATTGACAGCATGCCTATGCACTCAGCCCCAGGCCTAAACTTGTGGAACTCTGTGTTCATTAAGAACTGCAAGAAACCCCTCTAACGGGCCCTATGTATGCTCTGGAGAAAGAGCATAGACATAGGTGAGATTCCACAGTCCTTAAAAACAACGGATATAGCCCCACTCCATAAATTTGACAGCAAAGCAATAGCTAAGAACTATGGATCAACAGCTTTATTAATACTATACATAGCAGAATTTAGCAAAAAATATAATTTCAAATAGGTTAGGTGAGGTTTATAAGTTAGGTTTGTCCAAAAATAAAAATCGTTATATCATTGTAGGAGAATTTTTTCTAAAAGTTTGTTTTCTTTAGGAGTTCGGACTATTCGGCAAGTTCGGCTTATTAGGCACTACATATAGTGTATGTATAAGCAATTACACTGGTCTGCATTTGGAATGTTTTTATTTTTAATTTTTATTCATGGTTGCGATCTTACATATTTTTGCATTGCTGATTGTAAATATCTAAACCATTTTGCTCTATCACATAAGGATTTTTAATAAAATACAAATTAATGATAATAAAAAATGTGATTTTTAATAAATTGTTAATTTATTATAATTAGGCAAGTAATGGAAAACTACGTTCTGTTAGTTTTAAGAACATATGAATTACAAATCAACATGAATTGAATCAAATGATTTTAATAAAACAATAAGCTCCTAATGGTTAGCCTACATATAGAATCAAAGGAAGGAGGACAGCTTTGATTTTCGCTTGCGCTGTGCATCGAGACCATTACGTTTCAATGACCAGCAGTAATCCGATATGATGCTGACATTCCATTTGCCTTGATATCGAGTTTCCATGGTGCAAATATCCCGATGGAAACGCTCTCCATGTTCCTCACTATAGTCCCCACAATTGTTGGGAAAATAGTCAATATGTGAGTGCAAAAAGTTGTTGGAAACTTGAAATTAGGTCTTGGATCATTTTTTCATATTCTGGGGAGTGTAGACAGCCTATACTCAGTTCCTTTCATATTTCGCAGCACTCCAGTGCTGCCCTCTGTAGGCCAACCCATGTCAGCCTACGCTGCCATGTTTCTCTCTCACTCACGCAGCAGACCTCCTAGGATCTGGTTTTAGGTCCCTCACGCTCTCAGCCTGTGTACGAACAATAAAACTCCGGCCTAGTCAACGGCCGTCTCAGTTCTACCCACGTTACCATCGTCAACACTGACTACGCTTGCATTCAGTAAGCCTTAAACTACAATAACTGGAGCGCCTGTTTCCCAGGAAGTTGAGACAATCTGCTTGAATGAAAACCAGGCATTCACCTCGACACCTGCTAATGCTTCATCAAAATGCTTGTCCTTCATCAATTTCCGAATCTGAGGGCCAACAAAGATTCCTGCCTTTGTTTGCCTTCACTTATATGAGAAAACTTTGACTCCAGGTTCTTGAAAGCAGTTCCATTCTTGTTCAAGGCCTTCACAAAATTTTATTAGCCATAATTTGATGTGGAGTAGTGGCAGCATAATTTTCTTGGGGTCAATTAGTGGCACAGTTTTCATGTTGTCATTTCCGGGTAAGAAGCTGGTTCTTGGTGGCAAGTTTTTTGTTCACAGTGCTGGCTGTCTGCCCTACTATCCCAAAGACGCAGAAAGCAGGGATACTTGGTGTTACGGCCTCCTACCTAAATGGTGGTTAGGTAGCTAACCTGCCGGCCAGCAGTACCACTGGGTACGTCATCAAATCCAATGTGGGACTGCTGAGGCGGCCTGACGGATAGTTGTTTTCACCAGACTCTCACAGACAAAACCTACTGGTGACAACTAGGCTTTACTAACAGTATTCACCAGACTACAACTGCTGGTGACAGGCCTGAGAGTTCACCCCTTCATGAGAGTCCATTGAGTTTTGACGACCTAAGAGTTACTTGATGGCCTCACTCAGTTAGTTCATCTGATACCTGCTGGACTTCGTTTCTGCTGGCTTGACACACACCTGCTGGACTTCGTTTCTGCTGGCTTGACACACACCTGCTGGACTTCGTTTCTGCTGGCTTGACACACACCTGCTGGACTTCGTTTCCAGTTGGCTAGCCTATGAGTGTCGTGAGACACAGAGAAGTGAGTGTCGTGTGAGACACAGAGAAGTGAGTGTCGTGTGAGACAGAAGTTAGTGTCGTGTGAGGCACAGAGAAGTGAGTGTCGTGTGAGACACAGAGAAGTGAGTGTCGTGTGAGACACAGAGAAGTGAGTGTCGTGTGAGACACAGAAGTTAGTGTCGTGTGAGACACAGAGAAGTGAGTGTCATGTGGGACACGGAGAAGTGAGTGTCGTGTGAGACACAGAGAAGGGAGTGTCGTGTGAGACACAGAAGGAGTTCGTGTGAGACACAGAGAAGGGACTAGACAGTGGTGAGACACAGAGAAGGGAGTGTCTGTGTGAGACACAGAGAAGGGAGTGTCGTGTGAGACACAGAGAAGTGAGTGTCGTGTGAGACACAGAGAAGGAGTGTCGTGTGAGACACAGAGAAGGAGTGTCGTGTGAGACACATAGAAGGGAGTGTCGTGTGAGACAGAGAAGGGAGTGTCGTGTGAGACACAGAGAAGGAGAGTGTGAGACACAGAGAAGAGTCGTGTGAGACACAGAAGGAGTGTCGTGAGACACAGAGAAGGTCGTGTAGCACAGAGGAGTGTCGTGAGACACAGAGAAGGAGTGTCGTGAGACACAGAGAGGAGTGTCGTGTGAGACACAGAGAAGGTAGTGTCGTGTGAGACACAGAGAAGGTAGTGTCGTGTGAGACACAGAGAAGGTAGTGTCGTGTGAGACACAGAAGGTAGTGTCGTGTGAGACACAGAGAAGGGAGTGTCGTGAGACACAGAGTAAGGGAGTGTCGTGTGAGACACAGAGAAGGGGGAGAGTGTCGTGTGAGACACAGAGAAGGAGTGTCGTGTGAGACACAGAGAAGGGAGTGTCGTGTGAGACACAGAGAAGGGAGTGTCGTGTGAGCCAGAGTAGTGTTTTAATGAGAAGGTTGTGTTGAAGGTATTGTGTGTAAGTTTACTGTGTGGGTAATAACACAGGTGAAGGTGTAACACGGAAAGTCATCAACATTAACAAAATGTAGTGTAACCTTGTTGAAAAGGCAATGTCTTATGACAGAGAAGGCGTTCATGACACAGAGAAAAGTGTGTCGTGAGACACGATAGGGAAGACGTGTCGTATGACACAAAGGGCGTGTCATGTGACAGAGAAAAGTGTCGTGTGACACTGAGAAAAGGCGTGTCGTAACACAGAGTCAAGGGTGTCTGGTGACACGGAGAAGTAGGCGTGTCATGACAATAAGAATGGTAGTGTCATGTGACACGGGGTAGGTAGGGTCATGACTACGTTATTGTAACATGTGATATATATTTATACCAAAAAAAATAATAGATGTAATCTATTATGTGATATTGAATACCAAAGAATCTTTGTTTTTGTACTAAAATATACTATAGTAAAGATTATAAATTTTAATGTTTATCTATAATCCCCGAACTCTGCCATATATTACAACACTAGTAACAGGCAGAATTTGATGTTCAACTAGTGAGTATTGAAATACTTAGTGTATCCGCCTTGAAGACCTAGTAGGAGAGCAATAACTTTTAAATCACCACAAATGAGAAAATTGTGATTCTGGAACTTGATTGCACATAAATAACAAAAAAGGCACAATTCCGTGTGTGTATTGATTGCACATATTAGCGTCTTCATGTTTGCGTAAGTTTCTGACATTTGGACACTATGGCCAATTGACACAGATGCAGCAGTGTTGCCATTGTAGAGAAGTACAGCCTTTAAACTTCTTTTAGAAGAATCAATATAGTCTCCATTCATCTGCTTTGCATGACATCTCCAGGTGTTCAATAAGGCCAGAAATATTTGAACATAAATATAAAAATTCCTCTTTGTATATATTAGATTTAACATTTAAGTCAATGTAAGGTAAGCACTTTAATTGGTAATATACCACTTTCTTATTTACTTATGTTATACGAAAAGAGAAAAGTAACGTTTCCGTATAACTTGACAACCTGATGTGATAGAGATGAAGAAAAAACACAATGAATCACTGTTTTCCATATATATAACGAAAAAGGTTCCATAGTCAATAAAACAAATCATGCAAACCAGTGTTATTAATCTTTTCAGTCATGATGATTTCTTAAATACATGTTTATAACACGATCATAACTCTAATTATTGCACTGTACTATCCATTCTGGTTTAACGCTCTTTTATGAATATATGGAAACACTTGTCCTGTTTCCTGACGAATCTTACCTAACCTAACCCATATAAAAGCGTTGGTATAACTATACTGTCATACATTCAACTCTATGATTCACCTGCTGACACATCCACTCCTAAATATCTGAATACATTCACCTCCTCCATACTCTCTCCCTCCAACCTGATATCCGGTGTTTCGTCACCTATTTATTTTTCCTAATCACCTTACTCTTTCCTATATTCACTTTCCTATATTCTTTTACATACCCTACCAAACTCGTCCACCAACCTCTGCAACTTCTCTTCAGAATCCCCCAAAAGCACAGTGTCATCAGCAAAGAGCAACTGTGACAACTCCCACTTTGTGTTAGATTCTTTATCTTTTAACCCCACACCTCTTGCCAACACCCGAGTATTCACTTCTCTTACAACTCCATCTATAAATATATTGAACAACCATGGTGACATCACACATCCCTGTCTAAGTCCTACTTTCACTGGGAAATAATCTCCCTCTCGCCTACATACTCTAACCTGAGCCTCACTATCCTCATAAAAACTCTTCACTGCTTTCAGTAACCTACCTTCTATTCCATATAATTGCAACATCTGCCTTTTTGCTCCCCTATCTACCCTGTTATATTAAAATGGTTTAATAATTAAGTCTTACCTGGAGTTTGTGCAGTAAATCTGGATGTTTGAGTTACTGGATCACTCAGAGACAGTTGGTGTGCACTGTTGCTCACCGCTGATTGTTCTGCCTGACAAACTCTTATCACTATGATAACGCCCGCCATGTCTCTTATCTTAAACACAAAGGTCCTCTTCCTTCCAGGAATGCATTGCCTTGTTTCTCCAGTCTTTTCTTCATGAAGTTCGCGCTCTGCTATTGCATCTTATTTGTTTAACTTTTTAAGAGTTTTAATTCCTATTTACTTTATTTCTTCTTACAACAATTGTTTTCTCTTTTACTCCTTCACTTCTACATATTTTTCATCTTTTTTTCCCTCCAACTGGTCCTTTTCTTTTACTAACTCTTCTCTCTCCTAATTTCACTTTCTCCTTTATCTGCGCATGGGGCTCAACATCAATAACTCATCTCAGACCATTAATAACACAACAAAAGGCAGCAGTTAGAATGATAACAAATTCACACTCCAGACAACATACTCCACCAATATTCAAAAACCTAAACTTACTCACCATACAAGACATCCATACTTTTTACTGTGCCTATTACATACATAGAACACTCTATGCAAATATTAACCCACCACTCAAAATTCTCCTTACCAATTTTAACAGGACACATGACCATAACACTAGACACAGATCACTCCTCGATGTTCCCCGTGTCCATCTAACACTATGTAAAAACTCAATTCATATAAAAGGCACGAAAATTTGGAATTCATTACCTGTCATTGCCAAAGAAACCCTGCCTGTACCCCAATTCAAAACGATGCTAAAAAAACACCTTCTCACCCAAACCTAAATGCTCAATATCAAACATTCCCAACAAAGTAGAATAATCACTTAAATGTAAAAACCTGTTATGAATAATATATACTAAGCTAACTTTTTCTATAACATTTATATTATAATGACCACGTAAACTGTAATTGCAATGCAACTAATTGTTTCAAATTGTTATCTCACTCAATTAATTGCATTGCTACAATTAATAAATTATGTTCAACTTATATTAAAATTTTACAACTTAGATACACAATTATACTTATTTTATAAATTATCAACAATAATTTTTTACCATGTAGTCTACTATTAATTAATCTTAAGAATGCCCGCAATGCACAGCATATTAGGGGCTTTTGGCATGTACACCTCATTTATACCTAACTATGTATCATTGTATCATGTCTAAATAAACTATTACTATTACTATATTACTCTTCTTTATTTTCCGTCACATTAAACTCCTTTTCTATTCATTATTGTTGTCGTCGTCCACCTCTGAGTTCTCCTTATCCTTCTTCCCTCCTCTTCTTCCTCTTCCATATTCTATTCCTCCTCTTTTCTTATTTCTTCATCTTTCAACCCGTTCCATTGTTCATTTATCTCAACCTTTTTTCTTCTCTGTTGAGCTACAGTTCCTGAGTCACTTGAAATTGTTGAGCTACAGTTCCTGAGTCACTTGTAATTGTTGAGCTACAGTTCCTGAGTCACTTGTAATTGTTGAGCTACAGTTCCTGAGTCACTTGAAATTGTTGAGCTACAGTTCTGAGTCACTTGAAATTGTTGAGCTACAGTTCCTGAGTCACTTGAAATTGTTGAGCTACAGTTCCTGAGTCACTTGAAATTGTTGAGCTACAGTTCCTGAGTCACTTGTAATTGTTGAGCTACAGTTCCTGAGTCACTTGTAATTGTTGAGCTACAGTTCCTGAGTCACTCTTAATAGTTGAGCTACAGCTCCTGAGTCTCTTGCAATTGTTGAGCTACAGTTCCGAGTCACTTGATATTGTTGAGCTACAGTTCTTGAGTCACTTGATTCTGTTGAGCTACAGTTCCTGAGTCACTTATAATTGTTGAGCTACAGTTCTTGAGTCACTTGACCTCTTTAAGGGGGGCTCCTTGTCGTGGTAAAAAGGCTATCGGTCTGAGGAATTGGACCTCTTGGTCTTCTTCCTCAGACCGAACCTAATTACCCCCCAATCCCCCCTTCCCTTTCCCATCTTCCCCATCCTCCCTTTTCCCTTTCCTCCTCCTTCTCCTCATTCCTCCCTTATTCCCTTCCCATTTTTACCCTGGGAGCTTCTCTCCACAGCCCTTCTAGTTCCTAGGTAGGGGGAAGGGTACCATGGTCCATCCCATTCCATTGAGGTCCTTGGCGGTGGTGTAGTTTGCCGTGGAATCTGGATCGCCTGGGGATGTCCCGATCCCTCTCCGGTCTCCGGGGAAGTGGCCTTGGGTATCTTTCGGGCGACGGGTGTATCTCTGGAGGCCACCTTTCGGATTCCGGGGGTGGTGGCCGAAGGCGGTATGCTTTGTGGCGGATATCCGGCTGCCCTCTCTTTTGTCCACCGAGGTGGCTCGGTGGATGTGAGGTTGCTATCCCGGATTGCTGGTTTACTGGCATGAAGGGTAGGGTATGGCACGGGTTCCATGCCGCATCTGCACTACTTGTGGTGTTGAGGTCCTCTTGGGCGTGAAGGGGGATTTACGCCCCTTTCATTCCTCCTAAGAGCTATTCCTCCACGTTCCTCCCCTTTTTTTTATTCTTTTTTTTATTTATATTTTCTTTTCTTTTTTTTTCTTAAAAACAAAAGAAAAGTAACCTAACCATGGATGCCCTAATCTGTGAACCTACCCCGGGCCCTTGATACCGCACCTAGTTCTGACCCTACCTCGTTAATGGACAACTCTTCCGACAACCCTAAT
>WNWK01014779.1:0-42500 GCA_009830355.1 Cherax destructor
CACCCTTCAAATTACCGTCAATAACCTCACATCTATAGTAGGCAAATTATTAGAATCAATTATAGCTGATATTTTAGAAGTCACCTTGAAAAACATAATTTGATTAATGAACCCAATGGGTTCACGAGGGCGTTCCTGCCTAATAAATTTACTGACTTTTTTCAATAAAACATTTGAGGCAGTAGACATTGATAAAGAATATGATATATTTTACTTGGTTTCAGTAAGGCCTTCGATAAGTACATACAAGAGACTCTTAAAAAAGGGGGCTCATGGTATAGGGGTAAAGTTCTAGCATGGATAGAGGATGGCACCAATGAAAGGGGGTTTCCATTAATGGGTAAAATCTGAATGGGGTTTATCACTAGCGGCGTTCCACAAGGATATTTTAGGCCCATTGTTGTTCATAATTTACATAAATGACGTTGATGAAGGAATTGCAAGTGACATGAGTAAATTGGCGATGATAAAAAAATAGGCCGTATGATTCATTCTGGGAGGATACCAGTGAATCCAGGGGATTTGGAAAAATTTGTCTTGGTCTAAAAAGTGGGATGAAGTTCAATGGGGGACAAGTGTAAGGTACTAGTCCTTGGAATAAAAATATCCCTCAAATTTTATAAACTAGGTGAAGTAGGGGCTTGATCAAAAGAATGTGAAAAAGATTGGGGCATTGTAGCAAAAATCAAAAGCCAAGACAACAGTGCCTAATTGCCAAAAGGCTAAAGTTCTGGGATTTATTTCAAAGTATAAAAAAGAAGCCCAAAAAGTTTTTTAACTTTACATCACTAGTGAGCCCTCATTTGGATTATGCAGCTCATTTTTGGTCCCCTTACTGGGATGGATATAGATTTATTGGAGAACATACAAAAAGAATGACAAAATGATTTACTGTATAAGAAATCTCCTTTTAAAAAAGACTTAGACGTTGAATCTCCCCTTCTGGGGGACGTAGAATGAGGGGGGATATCATCGGGGGTACAAGTGGTGATGGGCATAAACAAAGGAGATATTAATAAAAAATGAGATATCGAAAAGTAAAAACCAAAAAAACGGTTTAAATTGGGTAAATTTAGATTTAGAAAAGGGCATAGGCAAGTACGTTTTCGAACAGGTTGTAGATGCGTGGAACAATCTTCCGGGATGATAGAGGCAGGACCGGGGGGCAAAAAAAGATTGGACAAAAATATGAGGGGGGGGGCTGGGTTTGATTGGTTCGTGAGTCGGGGGAAAAATTAGGGTAGTGGTGGTTTTGAAAAGGAGAGCCTTGTAGGGGCCCATGGCCCTTCCTGCAGTGTTCCTCCATTCTTATGTTCTTATGTTCACAAAAACACAAAGGTTTGTAGTCTTTGGCCACCTAGACTATACTCTGTCTGGGTTTTCTTTGCCTTCCCGATTTCATGACTTTACATTTGGCAGGGTTAAATTGGGGCCCCGTTACTGGACCAGGCTTGTAGCTTGTCAGGTCTTTTTTACCCTGCCTGCCCTGACTGATTTAATTCTTTCTTAACTTCACATCATCTGCAAACAGGGACACTTCTGAGTCTTCCAAAAACAGTGTGTGTTTTTTGGTGTGTGTGTTAGTTACCATTTTGTCTAACATTCGATTAGACACTAGGCCTTTTTATGTATGTGTGTGTGTGTGTGTTTTAACGAAACACTTCGAAATGTTTCCCCCCCGGGGGGTTGAACCGGCCCTCCGTGCGTGAAGCAAGACGCAACCCCCATGCCATCGGGGGATGTGTATGTGTCTCACCTAGTTGTGGTTGCAGGGGCAGTCATGGGGGGTTTTTTGTGTGTGTGTGTGTGTGTGTACCATGACATGTTTCTCAGATGTCCTGTGTCGACCATTCTCTTCCCCGTGCGGAAAAAGGGAAAATTTTTGGAACTGGAAAAGTCTGGGGCCTAGAAAATTTTTAAGTGCAAGTTAGAAGAAAAAAAGAGTGGAGGTGGAAGATGAAAAAAAATAAAAGAAAGGAACGTGGGGGGTCGGGGGGGAAATTTTGAGGACAGACTTGTGGGGGCCCGTGAGGGGTCACCAGACTGCCGTGGGGGGGCAGGAAAGTGGCACCAGGTGCCGGGGGGGGGAGGAAGAGTGGCACCAGGATGGGGGGGTGGAGGAAGAGTGGCCCAGGATGCCGGGGGTGGAGTGAAAGTGGCACCGGATGCCGTGGGGGTGGGGAAGAGGGCACCAGGATGCCGTGGGGGGGGAGGGAAAGTGGCACCAGGGGGCCGTGGGGGGGGAGGGAGGGCCCCGGGGGTTGGGGGGGGAGTTAAAGTGGGCCCCGAATGCCGTGGGGGGGGAGGAAAGTGACACCAGGCTGCCGGGGGGGGGAGGAAAAGGGGGACCAGGATGCCGTGGGGGGGGGGAAGAGGGCCCCTGCCTGGGGGGGGGATGGGCACCAGGCTGCCTTGGGGGGGGAGTGAAGAGTGGCACCAGGCTGCCGTGGGGGTGGGTGAAGGTGGCACTAGGGTGCCCTGGGGGGGAGGGGAAAGTGGCACCAGGATGCCGTGGGGGGTTAGGAAAGTGGCACCAGGCAGGGGGGTGGGGGAAGAGTGGCACCAAGCTAGTGTGGGGGGATTGAAGGTGGCCCCGGGTAGTGTGGGGGGAAGAGTGGCACCAGGGTAGGGGGTGGGTGAAGAGTGACACCAAGCAAGTGGGTGGGGGAAGGTGGACCAGGTTAGTGTGGGTGGAGGAAGAGTGGCACCAGGCTAGTGTGGGGAGTGAAAGTGGCACCAGGGTGTTGGGTGGAGGAAGAGGGGACCGTAGTGGGTGGGGAAGAGTACCCGGTTAGTGTGGGTGGAGGAAGAGTGGCCCAGGCTAGTGTGGGGAGTGAAGAGTGGCACCAGGCTAGTGTGGGGAGTGAAAAGGGCAAGGCTGGGTTGGGGTGAAGAGTGGCACCAGGCTGGGGCGTGTGGAGGAAGAGTGGCACCAGGCTAGTGCGTGTAAATAAGAGTGGCACCAGGTTAGTGTGGGTGGAGTGAAGAGTGGCACCAACAGTGTGGGGGGAGGAATGGGACCAGGCTAGTGTGGGTGGAGGAACCGTGGGACCAGGCTAGTGTGGGTGGAGTGAACCGTGGCACCAGGTTGTGTGGGGGGAACCGTGGCACCGCTGTTGGGTGGAGTGAACCGTGGCACCAGGATAGTGTGGGTGGAGTGAACCGTGGCACCCGGCTAGTGTGGGTAGGAACCGTGGCACCAGGTTAGTGTGGGGGTGGGGGCCCAAGCTGTGTGGGTGGGGAACCGTGGGGCCCGGCTAGTGGGGTGGAGGAACCGTGGCACCAGGCTGTGTGGGTGGGTGAACCGTGGCACCAGGTTAGTGTGGGGGGTGAACCGTGGCACCAAGCTGTGTGGGTGGGGAAGATGGCACCAAGCAGTGTGGGGTGGAGTGAACCGTGGCACCAAGCTATGTGGGTGGAGTGAAAGTGGCCCAAGCTAGTGTGGGTGGAGGAAACCCGTTCCCCGTAGTGTGGGTGGGGGAAAAAGTGGCCCCGCAAGTGTGGGTGGAGGAAGAGTTGCCCCAGGCTATGTGGGTGGGGGAAGAGTGGCACCAAGCAAGTGTGGGTGGAGTGAAGAGTGGCACCAGGCTATGGGGGTGGAGTGAAGAGTGGCCCCAAGCTAGTGTGGGTGGAGGAAGAGTGGCACCAGGTTAGTGTGCGGGAGTGAAGATAAAGCAATTTGGGGGGGAGGAAGAGTGGGCCCAGGCTAGTGTGGGTGGGGGAAACCCGGGGCCCCAGGCTAGTGTGTGGATGTTACGCGGTACGCAGTAAAATTTTATAAAAAAAAATAATACTTTATAGCTCATATTATTCTGAATTCGGAGGGTTTTTTTCCCTGTCAGTTAGGCAGTAGCCAGGACAGGGTAGATGGGGTGTTGGAAGTAGGTGGGGAAACGGGAGGTGACGGTCACCATGTTTGTGTGGTAGTATGAGTAGGAAATTTTTGGGAAGTTTTCAGTGTATCGATTATTTTATTAGTGTTGAAGTTCTCTCATGTTTTTTGAAAAGGGCCCCAGGGGGCAGTTGCCTTTTTTTAAATATTTAACACTTTAACTGTAGCCGAGAAAGGAAGGGGTGTGGCATGGAACTCCTCTTCATAAATGTTTATTTATTTAACTTTAGTAAGTTGGGTTTTATAATGTGAACTGGAGTTAAGGGGATTTGTTTGCAGTAGTTTGTAAGTTGTTTTAAGTTACTTATTACTTTTATATATTTTGTATAGGTGAGTTTTAATGTCCTTCCTAATTTTAATAATAATATTTAATATGTGTGTGAGGGTTTGGGTCTAGAGTGGCTGTGTTTTTCAGTGTAATTTAAATGCCCCCAGACAGCAAACAGCAGCCATTTAAGCAGAATATTTTTATAAGTTACGATATCGTTGTAACAGTGGGGTGAAAGTGACACCAGGCTAGGGGGGGAGGAAGTGCACCCCGGCTAGTGTGGGGAGGACGAGTGGCCAGGCTGTGTGGGGGTGAAGTGTCACCCGGCAGTGTGTGGGGGTGACGAGTGGCACCCGGCTAGTGTGTGGGGGGGAAGAGTGTCACCAGGGGCCCCGGCTAGTGTGGGGAGTTAAAGGGCACCCGGCTAGTGTGGGAGTGAAGTGTCACCCGACTAGTGTGGGGGGAAGAAAAGGGCACCAGGCTAGTGGGGGGGTAAAAGTTCACCCGGGTGTGTGGGAGTGACGAGTGGCACCAGGCTATTTTGGGGGGTGAAGAGTGTCACCAGGCCCGGGCTAGTGGGGAAGTGAAGGGTCCCCGGCATCAGGCACCAGGCTGTGTGGGGGGTGAAGAGGATAACAGCGTTTTTAGAAATGAAGAGGTCTCAGGCTAGTGTGAAGGAGGAAGAGTGGCCCCGGCTGTTTTGGGGGATAGTGAAGAGTGACACCAGGTCTAGGGTGTGGGGGGGGAGGAAGAGTGCCACCAGGCATCAGGCGCAGTGGTGTGAACAGTCTTGGTTGTATGAGTGCAGAGCGGGGGCTTGCGTGCCTGCGTGTACGTGCAAGTGCCACATGGGGGGGTGCCACCCCCGCCCATACGGCGTAGCATGTTAATTTTAAAACCCAGCCCAAACGGGGGCTTCTTTGGGAATTTTGATCACATAATAATTTTGGGATGTTTTCACAGTTTTCACTTGAAGGATCTATCCAGAATCCCTTCCCCTTCCTCCCCCAGAAGAAGCCCTTTCCCCCCGCTGGGGCCCCCTAAATCCCCCTCCCCCGTTCGGGCCCCACAACCCCCCCTGCCCCAACTCCAGCACTACAGAATCCCCCCTACTCTAGATCCACAGTCCCCCTTCCCCCTCTGTCCCCAAACCTTCCCCCTCCAGGCCATTTCCCCTCCACCCCTCACCCCTCCTCCAGCGCCAGGGGGCCCTAATAAAAGCACACGGACCCCAAAAACGATGTTTTATGCCCCTCTCTACAAGACAACTCACAAAACGGGGTGTTTTCCTACCTCGCGGAGATCCGCTAAACCCTGAGGACGAAGAGGACGAAGAGGAGGCTGATGAGGACAGTGCCGAGGAAGGAGCACTGAGCGCCGGACCCCAAAGGGCCCAAAGGTGACATGACTACTGCAGGAGTGGAATGCTGCTGCTTCCCGGAGATGATGAAATATCTGGGGGGGGACGCCATACTTGCTCTGCTAATGCGATTGTGATTGATTGTGACTACTGCTGCTGCTGCTTCTGCGTACTACTACTGCTCTGCTGATGATGGTATTCCCCGGGGGGGAGGACGAGCCCCCATGGAAGAACATTAAAGATAGTGAGCATCATCACCACTCACTGCCACCCACCACCATGATGGCAGATTGCCCGGGTCCGGGGCTCTGGGTGGCTAGCGCCCTCTCTCTCTCTCTCTGGGGACCTCCATACTGTTGGTCACCGGGGGTAAATGGGGGAAGGGGGAGGGGTCGCTACCGCAGCAGGGCCGACACAACCGACCTCGCCCCACCCCGGGACCCAACCCCACCACCACCACAGAAAACCCCCGTAAAAGCATCCACCGCTGGTCACCCTGGTTTGTGAGCAGCCAGTCCCCAACCGTGGCTTGCAAACTATCCTTCCACCCGCAACACACACGCCCCGGCGGTCTCAGAAGCACCAGCGTCCCTTTCCCGGTCGGGGCTCACTATCGCTGGGAGTGGGCCCCCGCCCCTTGCGTCACCTTTTCTGTGCGCCCACGCCCGCTTTCCCCACCGACATCTAGCGGCTGCCGGTCACACAACCCACTACAGCCTTGCCGAAGACTTAAGCCTCCTTCACCCCGAGACCACCCCTCACCACGGCCTTTTTTTCGTCTTGGCAGCCTACACTGGGGCCGACGGTGCTAGCCCAGGGGCCCGCCCCCCTGACTGGGTAACATATGGCACGTGAAGGATCGATAGGGAGCGGGGTGGGGGGGAAAGGCGAAGCCCCCAACCCCTTTCTGTGCGGAAGCCGGCGGGTGGGTCCCAGGGGTGTACGCCAACCCCGCTACCTCCTCCCCAGCTACACCTCCTGGCCCCCTCCTCGTCCCCCCTCATCATCACCCCCTCCTTCCTTCCCCCTCCACCAAACACCTGCCCACAAAATCAAAGAACTCCGAAACGGGACCATTTCTCCTCGGCCATAACCACCATCAACAGCAAATACGTTTTACATGCAAATGACGGGTTGAGGGGAGAGTGAGCCGGAGGCAAAAGGGGGAGGAGGAAGGGGTTTTGAGTAATTTCATGATGAACATCCCTTTCCCCTTTCCCAAATTCCCCCCCCCTCCCATTACCCTTCCCCCCTTCATTACCCATTCCACATTTTTTTTTCTAAAGTTGACTGTAATTGGAAATTTTTTCTTTTTCAGAAACGACAGTGACTGACCAGAATAGCGAGCAACATCCGTCGCATGTCCCATCTGTCTGTCCGAGTCACAACATCTGTCTGTCACAGCATGTCACAACATCTGTCTGTCAACATTTACAGCATCTGTCTGTCCAGCATGTCACAACATCTGTCTGTCACAGCATGTCCAAAAATCTGTTTCAAGCACGTCACAACATCTTCTGTCCAGCATGTCCCATGTCTGTCCCGCATGTCACAACATCTGTCTGTCCCCAGTACAACACCGCCAAACATGTCACAGCATTTATCACAGCATGTCATAACATTCATCTCAACACCCGCATGTCACAGACCAAAAGTACGTCACAACATCCCTTTTAAAAATTCAACCCTCATCCCGCATGTCACAACATCCCCTCTCAACATCCCTCACAGTATGTCACAGTATCTATCACGCATGTGCAACATTTTAAGCATGTCACAACATCATAGAGCATTCCAAAAATCCATCTCAACATCCTCCAGTATCTATACAGCATGTCACAACATCTGTCACAGCACAACTCTATCAGACAATTTAACATCCATCTCAACATCCGTCACAGTATCTATCACAGCATGTCAAAATCTGTCACAGGATGTCACAACATCTATCAGAGTATATCCCTTATCCATCTCAACATCCTCCAGTATCTATCACAGCATTTACAACATCTGTCACAGGATGTCACAACATCTATCAGAGCATATTACAACATCCATCTCAACATCCGTCACAGTATCTATCACACATGTCACAAAAACTGTCACAGGATGTCCCCATCTATCAAGTATATCACAACATCCATCTCAACATCCGTCAATATCTATCACAGCATGTCACAACATCTGTCCCGCATTTACAACATCCCTCAACATCTCGGATCTTCCAGAGTAAATCCTTCAAGGTGGGGAAAGGGTTTAAAAAAGTGAAAACGATCTGGGGGAAATTTGGGGCTGCCTTCTCCTTCCCCGGGCGGCCGACGCCTCCCCGCACCCCAAACTGACGACCTGCCAGCTCCCCAAACTGACGACATGACAGTTCCCAGGCTGACGACCAGAGGTCCCGCTGAGAAGCCAGCTCCCCAACTGACGACCTGGTAGCTCACAAGCGGACCTTCCAGCTCCCAAGCTGGACACCGTCCCGCTGACGACCTGCCAGCCCCCGCTGACGACCTGGTACTCCCAACGACCCGCCAGCTCCCAAGCTGACGACCTGCCAGCCCCCAAGCTGACGACCTGGTAGCTCACAAGCGGGGCCTTCCAGCCCCAAGCTGACGACCCAGGCCCCAAGCTGACGACCGCCCGCTTCCCAAACCCACGACCTGCCAGCCACAAACGACGACCCCCAGCCCCGCTGACGACCTGCCAGCTCCCAAGCTGACGACCAGCCAGCTCCCAACTGGGCCTGCAGGCCCCGCTGACGACCTGCCAGCCCCCAAGCGGGCGACCTGCCAGCTCTGTACACCAGCCAGCTCAAAGCTGACGACCCGGCTCCCGCTGACGACCTGCCAGCTCCCAAAACGACGACCGCCAGCTCCCAAGATGACAACCGTCAGCCCCAAGCTGACGACCGCCAGCTCTGTGACGACCTCCCGCTCAAAGCGACGACCGCCAGCCTGCTGACGACCGCCAGCTCCCAAGATGACGACCGCCAGCTCCCAAGCTGACGACCTGCCAGCCCCGCTGACGACCTGCCAGCTCCCAAGCTGGGCCTGCCAGCCCCGCTGGGAGTTTCCTTCCGGGATTACCGCCACGTGAAATTTTAAAATAACAACTTTATCAACCACTATCACAACCACATATCACAGCACCACTATCACAGCACCACACTATCACAGCACCACACTATCACAACACCACACTATCACAGCACCACACTTCACGTACCACACTATCACAGCACCACACTATCACAACACCAGACTATCACAGCAAACACTATCACAACACCACACTATCACACACCACACTATCACAGCACCACACTATCCAGCACCCCACTATCACAGCACTACACTATCACAGCACTAAATATACAGCACCCACTATCACAGCACCACACTATCACAGCACCCCCCTATCACAGCACCACACTATCACAGCACCACACTATCACAGCACCACACTATCACAACACCACACTATCACAGCACCCACTATCCGTCCCCACTATCACAGCACCACACTATCACAGCACCACACTATCACAGCACCACACTATCACAGCACCACACTATCACAGCACCACACTATAACATCACCACACTATCACAGCACAACAGTATCACAGCACCACACTATCACAGCACCACACTATCCAACCACACTATCATATCCCACACCATCACAGCACCACACCATCACAGAACCACACTATCACAGCACCACACACAGCACCACACTATCACAACACCAACTATCACAGCCCCCACTATCACAGCACCACACTATCACAGCAAACACTATCACAGCACACACTATCACAGCACCACACTATCACAGCACCCACCATCCCCCACACCACATATCGCACCACACTATCAAAACACCACACTATCCAGCACCACACTATCACAACACCACACTATCAAAAAACCACACTATCACAGCACCACACTATCACAGCACCACACTATCACAGCACCACTTCACAGCACCACACTATCACAGCACCACTATCCCTCACCACACTATCACAGCCCACACTCACAACACCACACTATCACAGCCCACACTATCCGCACCACACTATCACAGCAAAAACCCACAGCACCACACTATCACAGCACCACACTATCACAGCACCACCATCACAGCACCACACTATCCCCGCACCACAATATCACAGCCCACACTATCACAACACCACACTATAACAGAACCACACATACAGCACCACACTATCACAGCACCACACTATCCCGCACCACACAATCACAGCACCCATACACAGCACCACACTATCACTACACCACACTATCCGCACCACACTATTGGACCACACTATCACAGCACCCACTATCACAGCACCACACTATCACAGAACCACACTATCACAGCACCACACTATCACAGCACCACCTATCACAGCACCACCATCCACCACTATCACAGCACCCACAATATCACAGCACCACACGATCACAGCACCCCACTATCACAACACCACACTATCACAGCAACACACTATCACAGCACCACTTATCACAGCACCCACACTATCACAGCACCACACTATCACAACAAACTATCACAGCCCCCTATCACAGCACCACACTATCACAGCACCACATATCACAGCACCACACTATCCGCACCACACTATCACAGCACCACACTATCACAGCACCACACTATCACCGCACCACACTATCACAACACCACACTATCAGAGAACCACACTATCACAGCACCCACTATACAGCACCACAATATCCCCAGCACCACACTATCCAACCCACTATCACAGCACCACACCCACACCACACTATCACAGCACCATTCTATAAAAGCACAACACAAGCACAGCACCACACTATCAAACACCACACTATCCGCACCACACTATAACAGCCCCTAACAGGGACCACCCTGTCACGTCACCACATTATCACAGCACCCCTATTACAGCACAACACTTAAAATACAACACTAAACCCCCCCACTGTCACATCATTATATTTTCACAGCACCACACTTCCCTACCACACTATAAGCACCCACTATCACAGTACCCACTATCCTGCCCCCACTTTTCAGCACAACACTAACACCACCCACTGTCACATCACCATATTTACGGGACCACACTATCCCTCACCCACTATCACGGGAAATATCCGTACCCACTATCACTGCACCACATACCCTCAACACATCACAGCACCACACCATCACGGTCCACACTGTAACAGCACCATATTATCACAACATCACTCTATCAAAAATCCACACTATTCCCCCCAAATATTACAACACCACACTACCACACCACCACAAAACACACTATCACAAATCACACTATCCCCAAAGTCACACATCTCAACACCACACTATCCATCACCCACTATTTCAACACCACACTATAAAAAACCACCATCACATCACCACAATATTCAACACCCCACTATACAACACCCACTATCACTTCACACTATCACACTAAATATTACTTTCACTGTCACAACATCCCTTACAACACCCATATCTCCCCCCACACTATCACATCACCATCACAACACCCACTATGAACACCCAGGCCCCGGTGGCCTGTGGGTAAAGCTCTTGCTTGACGCTGGAGGGCCGGGGTTTAATTCCCGGTAAAAAACATTTCAAGGCCTTTCATACACATACACACACATATACAACAGGCCTAGTGTCTAATTGACATTTTTAGGACAAAATGGTAAAAACTAACCCAAAACCCCCACAAACCACCTATCACAGCACCCAACATCACTATCACAACCCACACTATCACAACACCAAACTATCACAACACCACACTATCACAACACCATGCATCTCAACACCACACACCCCAATACCACACTATCACAACACCCCACCATCACAACACCACGCTATCACAACACTACACTATCCCCCAAACCCCACTGTCACAACACCACACTATCCAAACCACACTATCACAACATTACACTATCCCGCACCACACTACCCCAGACAATACAACATCACACTCTTAAAAACCACAATACCACCCCTATAACAAAAAACTATCACAACACCACACTATCCCAAAACCACACTATCACAGCACCCACTATACACACCACACTATCACAAAACCCACTATCACAACACCACACTATCACAACATTACACTATCAAAGCCCACACTACCACACTATACAACATCCCCTATCCAACCCCCCCCTATCACAACACCACACTATCACAACACCCACTATCACGCCCCACTACCCCCAACACTATCACAACACCCACTATCACAACACCACACTATCATGACTAACTACCACACTATCCAAAAATCACACTCTCACAACAACACTATCACAACACCACACTATCACAACACCACACTGTCCGCCCCCCACCCCCAGCACCACAATAACCCACATATCACAGCAACACACTATTACATCACAGCACAACACTATCCGAAACTATCACAGCACCACACTATCACAGCACCACACTATCACAAACCCGACTATCACAGCAACACATATCACAACACCACACATACAGCACCACACTATCACAGCACCACACTTCACAGCACCACACTATCACAGCACCACACTATCACAGCACTACACTATCACAGCACCACACTATCACAGCACCACACTATCACAACACCACACTATCACAGCACCACCTATCACAGCCCACACTTCACAGCACCACACTTCCCGCAAACACTTTTACATCACAGCCCCTATCCCGCCCACACTATCACAGCACCCACTATCACAACACCCCTATCACCACCCCCTATCACAGTACCCCACTATCGCCCCACACTATCACAGCACCCATATCACAGCACCACACTATCACAACCACACTATCACAGCACCACACTATAACATCACCCCCCTATCACAGCCAAAAGTATCACAGCACCACATATCACAGCACCCACTATCACAGCACCCACTATCTATCACCACACCATCACAGCACCCCCATCACAGAACCAATATCACAGCACCACACTATCACAGCACCCACTATCAAACCCCACTATCACAGCACCACACTATCACAGCACCCACTATCACAGCCCACTATCACAGCACTACACTATCCGCACCACACTATCACAGCACTACACCATACAGCACCACACTATCCGCACCACACTATCACAGCACCACACTATCACAGCACCACACTATCCCCAAAACCACACTATCAAAACACCACACTATCCAACACCACACTATCACACACCACACTACACAGCACCACACTATCACAGCACCACACTATCACAGCACCACACTTCACATCACCACACTATCACAGCACCACACTCACAACACCACACTATCACAGCACCACATATCACAGCACCACACTATCAAGAAAACCCCCCAGCACCACACTATCACAGCACCACACTATCACAGCACCACACTATCACAGCACCACACTATCACAGCACCACAATATACACACCCCCTATCACAAACCCCCATATAACAGAACCACACTTCCCGCACCACACTATCCAACACTAAATATCACAGCACCCCACTTCACGCACCCCCTATCACAGCACCACATATCACAGCACCCACAATACAGCACCACACTATCACAGCACCACACTATCACTACACCACACTATCCCCAGCACCACACTATTTCAGGACCCCACTATCACAGCACCACACTATCACAGCACCACACTATCACAGAACCACACTATCCCGCACCACATATCACAGCACCACCTTCACAGCACCACACTATCACAGCACCACACTATCACAGCACCACAATATCACAGCACCACACGATCACAGCACCACACTATCACAACACCCACTATCCAGCAACACACTATCACAGCACCACTCTATCACAGCACCACACTATCACAGCACCAACTATCACAACACCAACTATCACAGCACCAATACCAACACCACACTATCACAGCACCACACTATCACGACCCCACTATCCCCACCCACTTCAAGCCCCACTATCACAGCACCACCCATCACCGCACCACACTATCACAGCACCACAATATCACAACACCACACTATCAGAGAACCACATATCACAGCACCACACTATCAAGAAAAAATTTGCACCCCACTATCACGCACCATAAAAACCCCACACCGCACCCCACTATCACAACCCCTAAAAACACAAACAAGCACAGCCCCCACTATCATAACACCACACTATCAGCACCACACTATAACAGCACAACACTAACGTACCACCCCGTCCCTCACCACATTTACAGCACCCCACTATTACAGCACAACACTATAAAAACACAACCCACACTGTCCCTCATTATATTATCACAGCACCACACTATACATCACCACACTATCACAGCACCACACTATCACAGTACCACACTATCCGGCACCACACTATCACGTACCACACTATCACTGCCCCCACATCACATCACCACACTATCACAGCACCCCACCATCACCTCCACACTTTAAAAGCACCACATTATCCCCAACATCCTCTATCAAAAACACACTATTACAACACCACACTATTACAACACCCACTACCACACCACCACAATATCCCCTATCACAACATCACACTATCCAAAAGTCACACTACTCAACACCACACTATCACATCACCACACTATTTCCCCCATCTATAACAACACCAAACCCCATCACATCACCCCAAATTACAACACCTCACTATCCAACCCACACTATCCCTTTACCTATCACACTAAATATTACTTCACTACACTTACAACATCACACTATACAACACCCCCCCTATCTCACAACACCACACTATCACATCCCCTATCACAACACCACACATAACACCAGGCCCCCGGTGGCCTGGGGGGTAAAGCTCTTGTTTACCCCGGAGGGGCCGGGGTTTAATTCAGGGGGGAAAAATTTCGGGTTTCACATACACATACACACACATATATACAACGGCCCCGTGTCTAATTGACATTTCCTAGGACAAAAAGGTAACTAACTAACCAAAACCCCAAAACACCATATCAAGACACATTAACAAAAATTCACAAACCACACTATCACAACACCAAATATCACAAACCACACTATCACAACACCATGCATCTCAACACCCACACTATCACAATACCACACTATCACAACACCACACCATCACAACACCCCGCTACCCCCAACACTCACTATCCAAAACCACACTGTACAACACCCACTATCACAACACCACACTATCACAACATTACACTATCACAGCACCACACTACCACAACCAAAACATTTAAAAACACTCTTACAACACCCCACTATCACAACACCACACTATAACAAACACATCCACCCACTATCACAACACCCCACTATCACAGCACCCACTATCCCAAAACCACACTATCACAACATTACACTATCAAAGCACCACACTACCACACTATCACAACATCACACTATCACAACCCCCCCACTATCAAACACCCCACTATCCAAAAACCACACTATCACAACACCCATATCACAGCACCACATATCACAACACCCACTATCACAACACCACACTATCACAACCCACACTATCACAGCACCACACTATCACAAACCACATATCATGCACTACACTACCACAACACAACACTATCACAACATCACCCTCACAACACCACACTGTCACAGCACCACACATCCAACACCACACTATCACAACACCACACTGTCACAAACCCCCTATCACAAACCACACTATCATAGCACTACACCCACAACACCACTATCACAACACCACACTATCCAAACCACACTATCACAACACCCACTATCACAACACCACACTTCCCCAAAACACTATAAAACCACACTATCACAACACCACACTATCACAACACCCCACATCACAAAACCACACCCATCACAACACCACACTATCACAACACCACACTATAACCCCACCCCTCACAACACCACACTATCACAACACCAACCATCCCAAAACCCCACTATCACAACACCACACTATCACAACACCACACTATCACAACACCCACTGTCAAAATCCCCTATCCAACCCCACTATCACAACACCCCTCTATCAAACCCCACTATCACAACACCACACTATCACAAACCACACTATAAACCCACACTGTCACAGCACCACACTATCACAGCACCACACTATCACAACACCACACTATCCCCAACCCCAAACCCATCACAACACCACACTGTCACAACATCACACTATCACAACACCCCACTATCCCCAACACCACACTATCCAAAACCACACTATCACAACACCCACTATCACAACACCCCACTATCACAACACCACACTATCACAACCCCCCCATCACAACAACACTGTCCCAACATCACACTATCACAACACCACCTATCCCCAAAACCACACTATCACAACATCCCCTATCACAACACCCACTATCACAACACCCCACTGTCCAACATCACACTGTCACAACATCACACTATCAAACACCACACTATCACAACACCACACATCACAACATCACACTATCACAACACCACATCACAACACCAATGTCACAAATACACTGTCACAGCACCACACTACCACAACACCATCATCACAACACCCACTATCACAACACCACACTATCACAACACCACACTTCACAACACCACACTATCACAACACCACACTGTACAACACCACACTATCACAAAAAATCACACTCTCACAACACCACACTATCACAACACCCCACTATCACAACACCCACTGTCACAACACCCACTATCACAACACCACATATCACAACACCACACTATCACAACACCACACTATCACAACACCACACTATCACAACACCACACTATCACAACACCACACTACCAAAGTGAATGCCAGGTGTTGGCAAGAGGTGGGGTTTAAAAAAAGAATCTAACACAAAATGGGAGTTGTCATAGTTGCTCTTTGCTGATGACACTGTGCTTTTGGGAGATTCTGAAGAGAACTTGCGGAGGTTGATTGATGAGTTTCGTAGGGAATGTTAAAGAAGAATTATAAAGAATATAGGAAAGAGTAAGGTGATGAGGATAAAAAAAAATTAGGTGATGAAAGATTGGATATCAGATTGGGGGGAGAGAGTATGGAGGGAGGTGAATGTATTCAGATATTTAGGAGTGGACGTGTCAGCAGATGGTTTTATGAAGGATGAGGTGAATCATAGAATTGATGATGGAAAAGGGTGAGGGGTTTATTGAGTCTGTGGAGACAAAGAACTTTGTCCGTGGAAACTTATGGGGGAATGCATGGAATATGTTATACCAACACTTTTATATGGGTGTGAAGCATGGGTGGTGAATGTTGAAAAAGGAAAGGCTGGAGGCAGTGGAGATGTCATGTCTGGAGCAATGTCTACATGTTTCGACATGTAGAGAGGATGTAATAAAATAGAATGACTTCGGGGTGTATAAATCTGTAGTGGAGGAAGGCAAGATAGGGTCGGCCTAGTTAAGGTTGGAGGGGGGGGTAAAGGAGGGTTTTGTGTGCGAGTGGCTTGGACTTCAGCAAGCACCTGTGAGCGTGTTAGATAGCGAATGGAGACAAATGGTTTTAAGACTTGACGTGCCGTTGGAGTGTGAGCAAGGTAACATTTAAGCCCGGCAAGCCGGACTTGAGTCCTGGAGATGGGAAATACAGTGTCTGCACTCTGAAGGAGCGGTGTTCATGTTAATATATATGTATATATATATATATATATATATATATATATATATATATATATATATATATATATATATATATATATATATATATATATATATAATTAGTGAACTTGCGATTTTTGCTTAAATAGCAATGATCCCTTGCCGAAAAAGGCAAGCGAAAATTTGTGTATGAAATATTTTCTCAAAAGTCATTCTAACCTAACGGAAAAAATATATTTCATTGTGTTTGTTTATTATTAAGTTATTGTAAACTTATCTAAAATATATTTTGTTGGATTAGGCTAAATTAAATTGCACTTGTTATAATATGGTTAGATAAGTTTTCTAAGGCTCTTTTGGAACAAAATTATTAATTATACAGAGAAAAATCGCAGTCAGCGGGGCTCGATCTGCTACTGAGCCATATGGACAAGATTCCCAGGCAGCGCTCGTATCCACTGGCCACACAAATGCCACATAAGCTGGGCAACCTGGTTCTAAGCCATGTTTCTTTCTCAGCCCAGGCACGTCAGTCCCCGGGCGGGGCACTGACGTGCAATTTAATTAAGCTAATCCAACTAAATATATTTTAGATAATTTAAAAACACAAACGAGTGACATTTAATCAATAACAACACTGCGACTAGACGAGGACTCGAACCCGTGTCGTTTTAACCCACCTCACGGTGAACGAAAATTCACGGCTCTCTAACCAACGGGACCACACAATCCTACAAAGATCATGCACCTGCAGGGGGCTGGGTGTTTTACCATGATCCGAGGACATACGACGGTGTAGGTGCCTCAGAGCTAATTTCAATCTACTCCCCATTTGGTGTACTAGCCTCCGCTGTTGCGAGTGTCCTCGCAACATGAAACAAGCCCCAGTTCACTAGGGTCACTTGTTTGTAGGATCGATGGCGGAGTGGATAAGGTGGCGCATACGTTGTGTTGTCTCATGAGGCAGGACAATGTGTCGTAGGGTCGAACCCTGGCCTGCCGCAGTTTGGTAATAATTCAATACCACTTGTTTATGGTTTCATTTCTATTTCACTGCTTGTTGAGGAGGGTATTCAAACAGAAGGAGGATGAAATTAATCCCTTTAAACATCCATTGTCATGAGCGTTCTCGCAACATGAAACAAGCCTAGTTTGCTGGCTCATGTTTTAGGATCGATGGCGGAGCGGATAAGGTGACACGTACGTTGTGTTGTCGTCTCTTGAGGCAGAACAATGCGTTGTGGAGTCGAACCCCGGTCCGCAGTATGGTAAATGATTCAATACCACTTGTTTCGTGGTTTCATTGCTATAATATATATATATATATATATATATATATATATATATATATATATATATAATATATATATATATATATATATATATATATATATATATATATATATATATGTCGTGCCGATTGGGTAAACTTGCGTTTTGGCTTAAATAGCAACGCTACCTTGCCATATAAGACAAGTGAAAATTTGTGTATGCAATAATTTCGCCAAAATCATTCTGAACATAACGAAAAATTATATTTCATTGTGTTTGTTTATTATTAAATTAATGTTAACGTATCTAAAATATATTTAGTTGGGTTAGGCTAAATTAAATTGCGCTTGTTGTAATAAGGTTAGGTAGGTTTCAAAGTTTCTCTTGGTACAAAATTATAAATTCTTACATTAACATAAATGAAAAAATATATCTTTAAACGTATAAGAAAATTTTAGAAAGGACTTAATTTGAGATGAGTTCTTGCTAATTGACCAGTTTTACCTAATCGGCATACATATATATATATATATATATATATATATATATATATATATATATATATAAAATATGTCGTGCCGATTAGGTAAAACGTCAATTAACAGAACTCATCTCAAATTAAGTCCTCTAAAATTTTCTCTTATACGTTTAAAGATATATTTTTTATTTATGTTAATGTAAGAATTATAATTGTAAAGCTTTGAAAATACCTAACCTTTTTATATATATATATATATATATATATATATATATATATATATATATATATATATATATATATATATATATATATATATATATATATATTACAAATATTTAACCTCTAGAAGATGGGCAGTGGGACCAAGCTACATTTCCAGTCAGACTAGGAGGCATTGGAGTCTGCAAGTCATCCGGGTTTCGCTACCTGCTTTCCTGCCCTCATGCATTGCATCCAGTGGACTTGTAGCAGCGATTCTCCCTGAACATCTTAGGGACAAGATTGGGGTCCATGACCAAAGTTGGACGGCCTAATCTGGGATAATCTAACGGGTTCTGAAACTAGACCTGCTCCCTCTAACAACTAGTCACACTGGGATAGCCAAATAGTGGGGAACATAGCCTCAACAATGCTTCAGAGTGTATTGGGGAAGGATAGAACCCGCCTCCTGGCAGTGAGAGCTCCTCATGCAGGTGACTTTTTGTTGGCTGTTCCCAACTCCAGCCTTGGCACACGCCTCGACCCACAGACCATCCGTATTGGTGTTGCCCTTCAACTTGCCGCCCCTATTCTCGCCGAAAACAGGTGTATTTGTGGCAGTGAAGCAACAGACTAATTCTGGTACTATGATCTTGTGTGCCGTAAATCTGAGGAAGATTGCAAGACATGAAGAAATTAATAACATCAAGAGAGCCTCACAACAGCCGGATGCCCAGCAGTAGGAAGCCACCACAACTATGCAGTGTCGTATGGGTTCCAGGAGATATGTTGGTAGTAGAGAAACTCTATCGTAGGGTGGTAACGATATATTGAGTAAGCGAGGAAGGGTGCCCAGCCACCTGCTATGCCTACGGTCGTCCAATAAGAGACGCGTGACGTCACAGATGACGTCACAGGTTCAAGGAATCCTAACTTAACAGAGATCCTAACTGTAACGTAACTGGTACTATAACATATACTACACAAGTATAGTACAATTAGTACATATACTACACAAGTATAGCACATATGGTACAACGAGGAGAAGGCTGGGGCAGGGGAGATGTCATGTCTGAGGTCAATGTGTGGGGGAATAAAATAGAGAATTGGGGTTTGGAAATTAGGAGGAGGTGCGGGGTTTCCAAAAAAGATTGTCCAAAAGCTGAGGAGGGGTTGTTGGGGTGGTTTGGACAAGAGAGAATGGAACGAGACAGAGTGACTTCGGGGGGTGTATAAATCTGTAGTGGGGGGAAAGGGGGGGTAGGGGTCGGCCCAGGAAAAAGGGTTTGGGGGGAGGGGGGAAAGGAATTTTTTTTTTGCGAGGGGCTTGGGTTTCCCAAACATGTGGAGCGTATTTGATAGGAGTGGGAAAGGAGGCATAGGGGTTTTTTAAAACTTGACGTGCTGTTGGAGTGTGAGCAAAGTAAAAATTTATGAAGGGGTTCAGGAACCGGCAGGCCGGACTTGAGTTCCCGGGGAGGGGGAACACAGTTTCTTTTGCTGATGATACTGTGCTTATGGGGGATTCTAAAGAAAAGTTGCAAAGGTTAGTGGACGAGTTTGGGAGGGGTGTAAAAGGGAGAAAGTTGAAAGTGAACAAAGATAAGAGTAAGGTGATGAGGGTATCAAACGTTTAAATAAAGAAAAAATTGGGTATCCCTTGGGGAGAGGGAGTATGAAAGAAGTGAATGTTTTCAGATATTTGAGATTTGACTTGTCAGTGGATGGGTTTATGAAGGATGAGGTTAAATGCTGCAGCGAGGAGGTGGCTGGAGGCAGTGGAGATGTCCTGTCTAAGGGCAATGTATGGTGTAAATATTATTCAGAGGAATTTGGAGTGAGGAAATTAGGAGGTGTGGAGATACTAAAAGTATTAGTTAGAGGGCTGAAAAGGGGGTTTTTGAGGTGGTTTGGTCATTTAGAGAAAATGGATCAAAGTAGGAATGACTAGGAGAGCCATAAATCTGTAGGGAAAAGGGAAAGGGGGGGTAGGGGTCGTCCTCGAAAAGTTGGTGGGAGAGGGCAAAGGAGGTTTTGTGGGCGAAGGGCTTGAACCTCCAGCAAGCGTGCGTGAGCGTGTTAGACAGGAGTGAATGGAGACGAATGGTTTTGGGACCTGACGAGCTGTTGGAGTGTGAGCAGGGTAATATTTAGTGAAGTGATTCAGGAAATCCATTAGCCGGACTTGAGTCCTGGAAATGACAAGTACAATGTCTGCACTTTAAAGAAGGGGTTTGGGATATTGGCAGTTTGGAGGGACTTCTAAACTGTCGTGTCTGAGTGCCTCTCCAAAGACAGTGATTATGTATGAGTGAGTTGAATGTGTTGAATGATGATGAAAGTATTTTCTTTTGGGGATTTTCTTTCTTTTGGGTCACCCTGCCTCGGTGGGGGGACGGCCGACTTATTTATACGCTCTCCAAGTCATTCTACTTTGATCCATTCTATCTAAATGACCAAACCACCTCAACAACCCGAAACTGTCCCCTCCCCCCCATCAAATTACTCCTCACAAATACATTGCTCCCTGGAAGTCTCAAGACGACAAAAGGCTGCCTTTTGCTCGTTCCTAATTTTTGTGCTACAACCAGGTATGCAGGCCTAGAATACATCTGTATTAGTAATATGGGGTGCCTGTCTTGAAGTTTGTGTATCTGCATTGTCTAAACAAATCAGCAGGAAATAAATGCTGTTGATACCTAGTATTTTTTATAAAGAATGGAAAACGATTTGGTTACCTGACTTGGTTCAGTCGATAATTAAGTTAGCAAATGGCTCCCCATCGCGGATATGGGATGAAGTGGTGCGGGTTTAATAGTATAGTGCCCTGGCTTACCCACTTGCTGACACTCACAACAAATCAGATGTAACTCTGCACATCTCGTCTTATACCTTGCCAATAAAATGTTTTAAGACCCTATACAGGGTTTAGTGAACCCAAATGTCCTCTAAGGACAAATTGGATATTTTCAGGACCTGAGTTCTGAATTTTTTTGGGAACCCATACCCGCTGACGGAGAGCCATTTGCGAACCTAATTATCCACTGAAGGCCGTCAGGTAACCAATATCTGTTTACCATTCTTGATAAAACTACTGGGTATCAACAAAAAAGCCATTTTTAAAACCCCTAGTTAAGCTTATCCCCCAATTAGGCATTCCTCAATCTGTCTGGTGAGCAGCGAAACTGGGGGGGTCACCTCACCTCCACACTTCTCCTGTCAGGTAAGGTGATCTACCAGGTGTATAATTTTTTGTTTTTTATGGTTCCCATTGTCTTCCATCTTAAAGTAACATGATATTCTTTTTCTTTCTTAAGTGTTATGTTTGCTTCTTGGGTAACCATTATTTTTCTCTTTTCAGCTCTGCTGCGGGCCCCGGTCACCCCGAACAGACGCTGAGATTTGAAGGGGCGAGATGTCGTCTCTTGACTTGCTACTTTTGTCTACTCTTCCACTTCTACGTCTTACTACCTCGACCAAGTGGCATACGAGAATTTTAACATCTGCCCAGGATAACCTTCCAACATCTCGTCTGCCCCGAGACTCATCCTGGGCCTTTATTCTCCTGCTCTAACTTGCCAGAACCACAACGGCTTACTTTGTTTTTATCTATATTAAGTAAAAATCAGTAAAACTTTTTTATTCCTTAACCAAATTTTTTTTTTTTTTTCCTTTTTTTGTTCAGGTGGAAGGCGTTACCCTGACCCCCCAGTTAATTTATCCCCCAAATGGGCATTCCCCAATCTGTCTAAGTGACGGGGCACAAATTTTTCTGCAAAAAAATTTAAAAGAAGTTTTAACTAGGCTGGAACTAATAAAAAACTGTCCATAGGCTATCATCCTCAGTCCCAAGGCGCCTTGGAATGGATTCCCAAATTTTAAAAACTATGATGCGTACGTATTGCATGTATTTTTCTATTGATTGGGATAAAGTGCTTCCTCTGTTACTTTTACAATGCAGAAATTGCAGGATTCAACTGGGTACAGTGCTCTTGAGCTGTTTTTTGGGCATAATGTGAGAGGCCCCGACACGTGCTCAAAGAAGGATGCATAGGGAAGACAAGACGTCTGTAAGACACCCTATAATCCTTCATCGAGATTGCACGTGGCCCGTCAGGGTTATATGAGTGGGGCAAGTGGTGTGAGCAAGGTAACATTTATGAAGTGATTCAGGGAAACTGGTTAGCCGGACTCGAGTCCTGAAGGTGTGAAGACAGTATCTGCACTCTGAGAGAGGGATGTGGATAATTGCAGTTTGGAAAGGTATCTGAGCTATTGTATCGGCGTGCCTCTGGCAAGATACTAATAGAGTGATTGATGATGAAAGCGTTTCGGGTTACCATACCTCGGTGGGAGGCAGCCGGTGTACAAAAAAATATTTATCTTTGCTTCGAATCTACCAGTCAAGAGGGTTTCTTAATGCTGGTAAAGGCTCTTGATCTCTGAAATTTAAACTATCCTTCTTTAAATCGGATCAAACTTGACTGCCTCACATTCTCTATTAAAGACACATGTAACAGAGAAGATAGTGGTGAGACCATACAAGACTAAAAATAGTAATAACCTTGGAAGAAGAAGACTGAATACACAAAAGCACTGAAGAAGCTAGAGCATTAAAAAAAAAATTAAATAGATTTACACAAGATTTATCGCTTATTTGGGAAAGGGTGGGGCCCCACCCACAAGTCCTTGTGTGGCCCCACGTCCCCGTGTGGGCCCCACGCCTTTTGTGGCCCAAATTTCCCATGAACTTTTGGTGGGGAGTATGGTTCCTGCCTCCACTATATCTTTCTCTAGACTATTCCATTTCCCTGACTACTCTGTGGCTGAAGAAATGTTCTAACATCCCTTTGACTCATCTGAGTCTTCAGCTTCCAGTTGTGTCCCCTTGTTTCTGTGTTCCCTCTCTGGAACATCCTGTCCCTGTCTACCTTGTCGATTCCCCGCAGTATTTTGTATGTCGTTATCATGTCTCCTCTGACCCTTCTTTCCTCTAGTGTTGTTAGTCCTATTTCCCTCAACCTTTCTTCATAGGACAGACCCCTGAGTTGTGGAACTAGCCTTGTCGCAAACCTTTGCACTTTCTCTAGTTTCTTTACGTGCTTGACCAGGTGTGGGTTCCAGACTGGTGCTGCATATTCTAGTATGGGCCTGACGTACACGGTGTACAGTGTCTTGAACGATTCCTTGTTTAGGTAACGGAACGCTAATCTTAGGTTTGCCAGTCGCCCATATGCTGCCGCAGTTATCTGGTTGATGTGTGCCTCCGGAGACGTACTTGGCGTTATACTCCCCCCAAGGTCTTTCTCCTTTGCCAGATTGAGCCCTTGTCCACCTAGCCTGTACTCTGTCAGCGGTCTTCTTTGTCCTTCTCCGATCTTCATGACTTTGCATTTGGTGGGATTGAATTCGAAAGCCAGTTGCTAAAACCAGATGTCAAGCTTGTCCAGGTCTGTTTGAAGTCCTGCTTGGTCCTCTTCCGATGTGATTCTCCCATTAATTTCACATCATCTGGGAACAGAGACACTTCTGAGTCTATCCCATCCGTCATGTCGTTTACATATACCAAGAATAACACTGGTCCTAGGACTGACCCCTGCGGTACGCCGCTAGTCACGGGGCGCCCACTGTGATACCTCATCACGCACCATGACCCGTTGTTGCCCCCCTGTGAGGTTTTCCCCTGACCATTCCAGTGCCCTTCCTGTTATACATGCTTGTTCTTCCAACTTCTTTACTAATCTCATGTGAGGAACTGTGTCGAAGGCCTTCCTGCAGCCCAGGAAAATGCAATCAACCCACCCTTCTCTCTCTTGCCTTACCTCTGTTACTTTATCATAGAACTCTAGGAGGTTTGTTACACAGGATTTGCCTTCCCGGAATCCGGTGTCTGGTGTTTATTATCCTGTTCAGCTCGGGTGCTCCACCATTCTTTTCCTGATGATTTTCTCCAGGACTTTGCACACTATACATGTAAGTGACAACCCGGGCTATAGTTTAGTGCCTCTTTTCTGTCTCCTTTTTAAAGATGGGGACTACATTGCCTTCTTCCATACCTCAGGTATCTGCCCATTTTCAAGGGATGTGTTGAATATTATGGTAAGTGGCACACTCAGTACCAGCTATTTCCCGAAGAACCCACGGGGAGATATTGTCCGGACCCATCGCCTTAGGTATCAAGGTCACTGAGTAACTGCTTCACCTCCTCCCCCAGTTGTGTGTATGCCCCCTAGCACTTGATACATCCCTTGTTGGTGACACACCCGTCCTGTCTACCCAGCTGCCTTCCTTCCTCCACTGTGAATACTTCCTTAAACCTCAAGTTAAGCTCCTCACATACCTCTTGATCATTGCTTTTGAGTTTCCCCCTCTTCTCTCCTCAGCCTTATCACCTGGTCTTTAACTGTTGTCTTCCTTCTGATGTGACTGTACATGAGCTTGGGTCGGACTTAACTTTCGATGCTATGTCGTTTTCGTACTGTTTCTGGGCCTCCCTCCTTTCCTGTGCATACTGTTTCTAGCTCTTCTACTACCCCTTTGTTTACTTAGGTTCTTTGCCTTCTGAACCTTTTCCATTCTCTGACACTCTGAGTCTTTGCCTCCCTGCACCTTTGGGGAAACCAGGGCTCTTTCTGGCCTTCCCCTTTAATCTTTTCCTTTGGGTATAAACCATTCCTCTGCCTCCTTGCACTTTGCCCTACGTATTCCATCATTTCATTTATTGTCTGTCCATCCATTTCCCTTTCCCACTGAACCTCCTGCAGGAAATTCCTCATGCCTGTGTGTTTCCTCTTTAAAATCTGGTTTGTCTCTTTTGGTACCGTTTTCCCTCTCCACCTGTAGCTCTACAATGTACTCAAGCTCCCGCACCATATGGTCACTGGCTCCCAGGGGCACTCTGTGTTATGTCTTCAATATCTGGCTGTTCAGGGTGAATACAAGGTTCAGTCTTGCTGGTTCATCTTCTCCTCTCACTCTGGTCGTGTCCCTGACATGTTGGTGCATCAGGTTTTCAGTACCGCATCCATCATCTTGGCTCTCCAAGTTTCTGGACCCCCCCATGGTTCTTGGTTCTCCCAGTCGATCTCCATTGGTTGAAATCGCCCCTGACCAGTAGCTTCGCTCTGCTCATGTGCGCTTTCTGCCACCTCCGCCAGAGTGTCCACCATCACTCTGTTGTTCTCATCATATTCCTCACCTGGCCTCCTGCAGTTTTTTGGTGGGTTATACATCCTGCAATGATTATCTTGTGTTCAGTAGACTGGATGGTACCTACTATGTAGTCCCTTTCTCTACACACCCCCATTCTTCCATTTCCTCAAATTTCCAACGGTTCCTTACAAAGTGCGATTCCCCCCTTTCCCCCGGCTCCTTCTATCTTTCCTTTGGATCTGATATCCCTGTGGGAAGATTGCATCTGATACTGTCTCCTTTAGTTTGGTTTCTGTGACAGCTATGATGTTTGGGGACACTTCACCCATTCTTTCATTCCCTCTTTATACTTGTTCGTAATTCCATCCGCGTTTGTGTACCAAACCTTCAACCTTGTTTCCAATACTGTGTCCTGGGGAGATCTTGGTGGTTGAGGGGGTGTGGGTGGGGTGCCCATAGGGGTTGCTGCATGGGTGGGGGGATTGTATGGTTGGGGTATGGGTTTGTGGGGTGCAGTTTTTGGTGGGGGTGGGGTAGCTGTGATGGTGGGTTTTGGGTTGCTGGGGTGGGGGCATTGGGACTGATGAGTGTGTGTGGTGTTAAAGTGTATGGTTGGCGTGGGGTTTTTGTGATTTTAGGCCCCCGTGGGTACTTCCAGTGTGTGTGTTTGTCCTTTTTTGGGCTTGGTGTCCTCCGTGTTTTGTTCCCTCTCTCTCCTCTCTTCGCCTTCTTATCTGCCCCTTCCGGCCGTATGACCCTAGTAGGTTTAGCTCTTTTTTTTATTATATTAATTTCCCCCTATCTTTTTTTTGCTCAGAAAGAGCTTTATCAGTATCTTAAAAGATCTCTTTAGACAATGGGTGGTTTAAATAATCATAGGCTAAGAACATTTTTTTTTTATCTGGCAGGAAGGATTCCCGAATTTGGTGATAGATTTATCAGGCCACTACAACACACAACATTACTTGTTTCTACGCCCCTAACATACTGTGTCTGCGAATGTACCTCAACTTCTTATAACCTGTTTATACGCTTTTTTCAGGGACGTTCCTAAATTCATTCACTAGTTTTATATGCTTTCTAATCTACCTATTTTTCCATTCTTAAAGGGCAGTGTTGGCGAAACCCCCGAAACTGGGGAAAATTTTTATTTCTGGGACAAACCTGATTACCTCCCATTCCTCACTATATGACCTTTACATGTTTAGACCATTAAATAGAAAATAATATTCTATATGGTAAAAGTATCCCCAAATTCTTCATCCGCTTTTTTAATTATGCCTTATACCACCATATGTCTGTATGTTCGATTCTTAAAAAACAGTAACACCCGAACTCTCAAGTCAGGAGATTTCGACGGCCCTTCCTTCTTCTTGTAGCCGTCCAACACCTTTTTTCACACATATAAATGTCGGCAGTACTATAATCTGGTGTTCTCTCATATTTTTTTTTCATCCATTGACAAACTTTTTTTAAAAAGCCCCACACAAACCTGTTTTGAAGGGAAAAGGGGTATGAAAGGGGGGGTTTAAGAGTTTTAAACTGATATAAAGGGTTTTAAAAAACCGACAACTTATCTTTTTTTTTTTAAACCATTTACATCACATCTATCGGAACGCGAGATCCTGGGATTTGATATAGGATTCTTAAAGTTTCCCTAACCTAACCATAAAAATTAAACTGCTAAGCAAGCGCCCATTCTTTAGCCTTGGAACTGTTTGAATTTTCAAAATTCATACGTAAAGGGGGTTATGTACCAGCCCCCACATAATAAAACACTTTTTTAAAAAACCCCCAAAGGGTTTAAAAAACAATTCCATATAACCAAACCCAGATATAAAGATATTAAAATCAAGATTAAAATTACATTTTTAAAAAAACAATGTTAACTTGAAATTTCCCTAAAATTTCAAAGGTCTCGCAACACCCAAGGGAGTTAAAAATCATACTTTGACGTAGTAACAGGAATCTGGCACAAAGAGAGGCCAGATTTCGTCATCATGTGTCATGAGTGAGGTGGAGGGACACATCCTCATCTAAAAAAAAGTAAATGACCATTCCTATGGAATTAAGACGACCAATTACCCCGTCTTGAGAAACTTGTACAACTTGCTGCCAGCTGTCATGCTATTCAAAAAGCCACTTGATGTAGACAACATTTAATTTTCCCTGATTTCGACATGCTTAGGGCAAAAGGAATTCCCCGCACTTGTACCTGAAGAGTAGACTGGCCAAAACTCTTCTAAATGTTTTTTGATGCAGGGTGTACCCTGATCTTCTGTGCCAGAGCTAGAAGTGTACTCAGAGCCGTAAAAAGTGAACAGTCCCCCCGTAGCCAAGTGTTCGGATGAGAGCAAAAGAAGAACAGCAGTGAGCTCTAAGAACTGTTATTAACTGAACACTATAAGGTCCCCAGCGAGAGCACCACAAGACCACACTCTCGTTCTCTTGCCCTCAGTTAAAAAACCCGATCTCGGCTCAAAACCCGAATCTGGCAAGAGAAAAAGTTAAAGGGTTTTTTCTGGGCCATGCTCTTAGGGGCCTTCCCCTCTTCTGCAAAGATTCATTTAGGGAAAGCGTTCGTAGTGGGAAAAGGAAAAAAAAGATGGGGAAAAGGAAGAGACAAACAAGGAGGATGGAAGCATGTTTATTATTAAACAAAATTAATTAATCAAAGGGAGATAAATATAGAGGGGGGAAAAAAGGGAAGGGGGGGGAGGAGAGAAAAAAAAAGGAAAAAGGAAAGGGAACAGAGGGGGGAGGAAAATGAGAGGAAGACGGCAGAGGAAAGGGAAAAAGAAAAAAGGGCCAGGGGCCTGGAAGCGAAGAGACGAGGAAGGAGAAAAATATATATGATTCAGCAAACAAAAGCAAAAGGAAAAAAAAAATTTAAGAACTGCCGGATTGTAATTAAACAAAAAATGGTAAATCAGCAGGATGCTGCCCCTTGCTCCATGTAACAGTGATGAAGTGGGGAAAAAAACCAAGTTGTTTATTTGTTGTATTCCAATGTCGCCTAAACCTAAATCAAGTCTTTGCTGAACCAATTTTTTTTGCTGCATAATTTTCTCCCCCGAATTTTGCCCACAGTTCAAGATTGATAATTGGGGTACCACCCCTCACTCTTGGGCCCCCTCTCACTCTTGGGGCCACTCCCCTTTTTAAACCCCTTTACCCTTGGGGACCACTCTTCACCCTTGGGGACCCCCTCTCACCCTTTGGGGACCACTCTTTACCCTTGGGGACCACTCTTCACTCTTGGGGACCACTCTCTCCCCCTTTGGGGACCCTTTCACCCTTGGGGACCACTCTCTCACTCTTGGGGCCACTCACTCACCCTGGGGTACTACTCTCTCACCCTTGGGGCCCTCTTTACCCCTTTGGGTCCACTCCCACTCTTGGGTACCACTCACTCACCCTGGGGTTCTCTCACCCTTTGGGGACCCTTCAACCCTTGGGGCCCTCTCCCTTGGGGAAACCCCTCACCCGGGGGGACTACTCTCACCCTTGGGTACCACTCTCTCACCCCTTGGGTACCACTCTCACTCTTGGGGACCACTCACTCACCCTGGGTACTACCCCTCACCCTTGGGGCCCTTTCAATTTTAAAGAACTTACGTATGATAAATTAGAAAATGTAACTTCTGGTTATCTTTATTTTAGACGTTTCGCCCTCAGTGGCTTTATCAATACAAATTCAAAGACATAATTGGAAGACAGAACTACAACAAAAAAATTAGGTAACCCCCCAGTCTTGGGGTTTAAAACTGTCTTGAAGAGTCAAAACAGGCATGAAGACTGATGCTTATATACTGGGATCAGGTGAGGGGCGTGTAAAAGACGAAAACATTCTCACTGGTAGGAGGGATTTCCCCGTGGAAGATCATACCCCAGGGGCGGGCCAGTTGAGAAGGTTTAAAATCCCTGTACCAACACTTCATGATACTGCAGTGTCTGTCCAACCTCCATGATACTGTGGAAATAAATGGTATAAAAAACGAAAAATGGAAAAAAAAGAAAATTTTTTATCGAGTCACAGACAGATCTACCTGTCTGTGACTCGATAAAGATCCCTGTTTTAAATTTTTTTTCCACTCCATGAACTGCAGTGTCTGTACCAACACTATGATATTGCAGTGTCTGTACCAACACTTCATGATACTGCAATGTCTGACCAACACTCTATGATACTGCAGTGTCTGTACCCAAAACTTCATGATACTGCAGTGTCTGTACCCAAAACTTAGATACTGCAGTGTCTGTACCGACACTCCATGATACTGCAGTGTCTGTACCAACACTTTATGATACTGCAGTGTCTGTACAAACACTCATGATACTGCAGTGTCTGTACCAACACTCAAGATACTGTAGTGTCTGTACCAACACTCCATGATACCGCAGTGTCTGACCAACACTCATGATACGCAGTGTTGCCAACACCCATGAACCCTGTTTTTCCACCTCTATGATACTGTGGTTGACCAACACTCCAGATACTGCAGTGTTGTACCAACACTCTATGATACTGCAGTGTCTGTACCAACACTCCATGATACTGCAGTGTATTTTCCAAATTATGATACTGTAGTGTCTGTACCAACACTCCATGATACTGTAGTGTCTGTACCAACACTTCATGATTCTGCAATGTCTGTACCAACACTCTATGATACTGCAGTGTCTGTACCCAAAACTTCATATATGCAGTGTCTGTACCAACACCATGATACCGTGTCTGTACCGACACTCCATGATACTGCAGTGTCTGTACCAACACTTGATACGGTTCTTTCCCAAAACTTCATGATACTGCAGTGTCTGTACCAACACTCTATGATACCCGTGTCTGTACCAACACTCCATGATACTGTAGTGTCTGGGTTTAAAACTCCATGATACTGCAGTGTCTGTACCAACACTCTATGATACTGCAGTGTCTGACCAACACCCATGATACTGCAGTGTATTTTCCAACACCTTTATCTGAGTGTCTTTCCAACACTCCCAAAACTGTAGTGTCTGTACCAACACTTCATGATACTGCAGTGTCTGTCCAACCCCATGATCTGTAGTGTCTGACCACTCCATGATACTGCAGTGTCTGTCCCAAAACTCCATGATACTGCAGTGTCTGTACCAACACTCCATGATACTGTATTCTGTACCAACACTCCATGATACAGTGTCTGTACCAACACTTCATGATACTGCAGTGTCTGTACCAACACTTCATGATACTGCAGTGTCTGTACCAACACTTCATGATACTGCAGTGTCTGTACCAACACTCCATGAAAAGCAGTGTCTGTACCAACACTCTATGATCGCAGTGTCTGTACCAACACTCCATGATACTGCAGTGTCTGTACCAACACTTCATGATACTGCAGTGTCTGTACCAACACTCAGATACGCAGTGTCTGTACCAACACTTCATGATACTGCAGTTGCCAACACTCCATGATACTGCAGTGTCTGTACCAACACTTCATGATACTGCAGTGTCTGTACCAAAATCCCTGATACGGGAGTGTCTGTACCAACACTTCATGATACTGTAGTGTTTTACCAACACTTCATGATACTGTGGTCTGTACCAACACTTCATGATACTGCAGTGTCTTCCAACACTCCATGAATAGTGTCTGTCCAACACTCCATGATACGCAGTGTCTGTACCAAACCCCTGATACTACAGTGTCTGTACCAACACTTCATGATACTGTAGTGCTGTACCCCAAAACTTCATGATACCGTGGTCTGTCCAACACCATGATACTGCAGTGTCTGTACCAACACTCCATGATACGTAGTGTCTGTACCCAAAATTCATGATACAGTGTCTGTACCAACACTTCATGATACTGTAGTGTCTGTACCAACACTTCAATACAGTGTATGTACCAACACCCATGATACTGAGTGTCTGTACCAACACTCCATGATACTGCAGTGTCTGTACCAACACTTCATGATACTGAGTGTCTGTCCAACACTCCATGAATGTAGTGTCTGTCCAACACTCCATGATACTGCAGGGCTGTACCAACAATTATGATACTGCAGTGTTTGTACCAACACTTCATGATACTGAGTGTCTGTACCAACACTCCATGATAAGTGTCTGTACCCAAAACTTCAAAACTGTAGTGTCTTTAAACATTATGATACTGTAGTGTCTTTAAAAACCCATGAACGGTGTCTGTACCAACACTCCATGATACTGCAGTGTCTGTACCCCCACTCTAGATATTTGTTGTACCAAACCCATGATACTGTAGTGCTGTACCAACACTCTATGATACAGTGTCTGTACCAACACTCTATGATACTGAGTGTTTGAAAGTTTACATGAATGGGATAAATACCGAAAGATGAAGAATTAAACACATGTGCAGACATATGTTGCAATGTTTTTAATTTTTTATCTTGTCTGTACTTTAAAACATGTACAGGGAAATTTCGGGGTCAAAATGGTTGCTATGGCCGCCACCGATCACGGGAAATTTGTCAAGGCAAAAAGCTCGCATATTTAGTATTGCAATTAAGTAAGTTTGGTGTTTCATGTTATTCAGGTGAAAGAGATGAAGCTTTATATCAAGATTTGATTAGTTATTATACGAGAATACAAACATGACTACCGGTTTACCTCTAATTGTTTTTTTAAGTGCAGTTTATCATCAGAAAATGTGATTACATCTGAGCATTTCCCATTAGAACTGTTTTTTTTGTCAGTCAACACCCAGGAGACAAAATTGTTGTCAGTCAACACCCAGGAGACATCACTGTTGTCAATCAACACCCCAGGAGACATTGTTGTCAGTCAACACCCAGGAGACAACATTGTTGTCAGTAAACCCCCGGGAAACAAAAATTGTTTTAGTCAACACATAGGAGACAATATTGTTGCGTCAACCCCCGGGAAACATTGTTGTCAGTCAACACACGGGAAAAAAATTTTGTCAGTCAACACCCGGGAGACATAAATTTGTCAGTAAACACCCAGGAAACAACATTGTTGTCAGTAAACCCCCGGGGAAACAACATTGTTGTCAGTAAACCCCCAGGAGAAAACCTTTGTCAGTAAACCACCCAGGGGGACATCATTGTTGCCGTCAACCCCAAAGAAATATCATTGTTGTCCAGTCAACATCCAGGAGAAAATAAAAGTTGTTAGTCAAAAATTTTAGGAGACAACTTTGGGCATAAACAAAAGGGAGACAAATTGTTTAGGTTAAAACCCCGGGGAAAGGGGTTTAAAAACAGGTTTTTGTCCCAATTATTGGACCACAAAAAGGCCCGGGAAAGGGTCAAAGAAGAAAAAACAGAATGCAGATGTTATATACACAGATTTTGGGAAAACCCTTTTTGATAATTGGCCCAGGGTTTAAAGCAACAAAAGGGGATAAAAATGGAAAAGGGTTTAGATGGACCCCAAAACCTAACAAGTAGAACACAAAGAGTAGTATTAAAGAGTAAAGTCTGAGGCGGCTACGGTAAAAAGCTCTGTTCCACGGAAACAGACTCGCCCCATCCTGTTCCTCACCCTTTATCCCGGACATAGACAGAGATATAAAAGCCACGGGCCGGTTTTCCCTTTTGAAGATGACACCCAAATTTCCGATGACAGTGTCCACCATTGAAGACACTGCAAACTCCAAGCAGAATAAACCAAATTTTTTTAAAAGGGGCTGCAAAAAAACAATATGAAGTTCAATGATGAGAAATTTCAATTACTCTGATATTGAAAACGTGAGGAAATTAAAATCTCACGGAGTATAAAAAAAATTTCCCAACCACACAATAGAAAAAAACTAATGTCATAGACCTGGGGGGTGATCAAATGACAGAGGATCTTACCTTCAAGGACCATAACACCGTAGCAACGCATCTGCCAGGGAAAAAGAAAGGGGGATAATGAGAACCTTCAAAACCAGGGGGTGCCAAGCATATGTTAACACTTTTCAGGTCTCTTTTTTTCTATCTAGGCTGGAATATTGCTGCACACTAACTGACCTTTCAAGGCAGGTGAAATTGCTGAAATTGAAAATGTACAGAGAACCTTCACCCGGGATGCATAACTACAATAAAAACCCCCTCAATTACTGGGAAAAGCCGATGTTCCCCAAACCTGTACTCCCCGGAACGCAGGCGGGAAGATACAAATTTTATACATTGGGAAAAACCTAGAGGGATTAGTACCAAACTTCACACGAGAGTCACTCCCTTTCGAAAGAAAAAACTCGGCAGATGATGTAACATCCCCCCAAAGAAAAACAGGGGGGCCACTAGCAGGGGCCCAAGACTGTTCAACTGCCTCCCAACATACATAAGGGGGATTACCAATTTACCCCCGGCTATCAGTCAACACCCGGGAGACAACATTGTTTTCAGTCAACACACAGGGGGACAAAATTGTTGTCGGGCAACACCTAGGAGAGAACAATTTTTGCGTCAACACCTAGGAGAGAAAAATTTTTTGTCAGTCAACACCTTTGGGGACAAAAATTGTTTAAACCAAAACCTAGGAGACAACATTGTTGCGTCAACATTTTGGGGAGAAAAATTGTTGTCAGTCAACACCGAAGCAACAAATTCACAAAAGGGAAATACAAAAAAAATTTGGGGTAAAAAAGGGAAAACCCTCATCGTCGAATGATCTAAAATTGTTTCCATGCATAACAAAACATACATACGACGCCAGACCAGGGGAAAAAAACAAAAAGGAAACCCAAAAAAATTTAGCAATGTTGGGGCATCACTGAGAATGTAACTATTCACCAGGAAGAGATGGGGATCACAGACCACCCAACCTTTAGTAAAAATGTTTTTGGACAAAAGCCCAAAAAGTGGAAAAATTTTAAGATACTTTTAGAGGTGAGTAAAGAGATAATACGCCCAAATGTAAAGCAAATTTTTTCCCCAAAGATTCCATCAACCTCCATCTGGAAAAACCCCCTTTTTAATACAAGAGGGGGAAAATAAAATAAATTTTAAATCAGACTGATATCTACAAATGTTATAACACTCATTAACTTTCTTGATGCTAATATAAAGAATATAATGCGCTACGAAATTGCACTTGTTCCAAACTGAGTGTTTGAAAAAAAAAAAAAAACAAGGGTTATTAAAAAACTACAAAATTTAAAAAATCATTATTGAAGAAAACCTTCAAGTAGAGGAAGTGAACCTGAACAACCCGGGCAGTCTGACCCAAGCCGGGCAGTCTGAAAAAACTTTTTTTTAATATATATTTTCGGGAAAACAACCGAGCTCTAGGGTTTCGTAATCTTTGACTGCCCCAAAGAGTACAGAATTAAAAGTGGTAGCAGACGTGATCGTGCAGCTTCTAAAGAGCATCATCAATAGGTTGTGCTGTTGGGAAAAAACAGGACAGTTAATTGATATGGTACGTGATGAACTTCTGACTAGAATGGAATAGCCAAACAAACCTAGAAGTTTAGTGCGTGATGAATAAAACCCTGTGCAACACCTGGGTATAACTGAAACTCGTCAATTAAAAAAGTTGCTACACTTGCTAAACAAACATATAACATCACAACTGCTATAAGGTGATGCGCTCACTGATTTATGATACAGTGGTATGTTAGTGTGACATAGGTAAAACTGAGACTAAGAGACTTCTTAGCAAATATGAAAGATGTTCGTGAATCAACAGCTTCACTGCAGCTTGCAAAAATATCGTCGGATATCCACCATAGTGGAGAGTGTACAAAGAACTTTCACGGCACACATAAGTACGATAAGGCACCTAAAATTTCTGGGGGAAAGGTTGAAGTCCCTTGGTTTTTATTCCCTGGAACACAGGCGAGAGAGATACATGATAATATACACTTGGAAAATCCCAAAGGGGGTTAGTACCAAGCTTGCACACGAAAATCCCCTCCCTATGAAAGCAAAAGATACAACAGGTGACTTCCTTTACCTAAGAATATGTTAGCATAATTTTTTTAAAACACACTGTATTCACGATGATCTATAGTACATTTTTTTAGGATTCATGGATGATTGGCGCCACCTTGGCAACCATCTTCTATTTCTCATATTCCTGAAGAGTGAGAGAGTGGTACCAGGTCGATTATCAATCTTGACGCCTGAAAGGTCCATCATTAGCTAAGAACAATTATGCACCACTGGTTGACAATGGTAAGAGCCGACAAGTGGGAATAAGTACTGGTAGCAGAGGATTCTCTTAAAACAATGTTTCTCCCAAGTACCAAACTATTTGATAAGGTCCAGTCTTAGGCGAAACGTTTATTGAAAGGATCCTCTGCTACTAGTGTTTTACTCTCACTATGTTCCATATAATTCAAGGTTCATCCATCTTTTCATTGAGTATTACACAGGATGGGTCGAAGAAGCATAGAGGGAAAGAGGAAGGAATGAGGAACGGGAGATGTGCAAGGAGAGGGAAAGCAGGAGGGTGGGAGAGAGGCACAGAAGGTGAAAGAGGGAGGGAGGGTGAGAGGTTCATGGGTGTCACATATGGGTCTGCCTATCTATCTCTTTGCCCACCTTCATCTCCCTCCCTCCTCTCTCCCTCTAACCTAGAAAAGAAAGTTAAAACCCAAAAAAGATGAACTTTCTCTCGGTCTCTAATGTTGACCTTTAATGACCTTTGTTTACTGGCCTCCGTGGCCCACTGTAGTTTTGAATCTCGTTAGGCTCCCCAACTCACTGGACTAGCCCACTTGGTGAGCATAGTGACCTTTCCCCGGATCTAGTCTGGGGTTTTCAAAATACCACCTCTTGGGGAGGGTTAATGTTATTGCTTCTGCTATTGTTAGTATTATTGGTATTTTTATTATTATTATTATTATTATTATTATTATTATTATTATTATTATTATTATTATTATTATTATTATTTTTTTGTTGCTGTTATTATTATTATTTAGTAGTAGTAGTAGTAGTAGTATTATGATTGTTGTTGTTATTTTCATTATTATTGTTGCCCTCCTTTCTTCCCTTAGCCTATTTTTTTCTTTTTTTTTATTTTCTATTATTCTCTTCCTCCTCCTTATCATTCTTCGCCTCCCCATCTTCCCCTGTGAACGCCAGAGCAGTAATTAAAGCACCAAACAACGAAAGCCTATCACATAAAAAAAGTCACTTTCAAGTACCAAGATAAATTTTCAAATTTGAAAGCTGCCTCTTTATTCTAGAATGAGATGTATGATAGCCTTTTTTTATATAATTTTCTGGTTTTTTTACACATACTTTAATATAGCTTTATGTAACTTGCCTAACCTGAATTACAAATAATGAAAAAAAACGCTTTTTTTTTTCAAAATGAGCGTGTTGGGAGCGAATGAAGAAAAGGGTTTTTTAGGACTTGACGTGCTGTTGGAGTGTGAGCAGGGAACATTTATGAAGGGGTTCAGAAAAAGGCAGGCCGGACTTGAGTCCTGGAGATGGGAAGTACAGTGTCTGCACTCTGAAGGGGGGTGTTAATGTTCAGTTTTATAACTGTAGTGTAAGCATGCCTCTGGGAAGACGTGATGGGTGAATAATGATGGAAGTGTTTCTTTTTTGGGCCGATGTGTTAATAAAAAAAATTATTATTATATTATTATTATTATTATTATTATTATTATTATTTTCATCATCATCATTATTATTTTTTCAAAATTTTTATTATTATTATTATTATTATTATTATTATTATTATTATATTATTTTTTTGTTATTATTATTATTATTATTTTATTAGTATTATTTCTATTAGTATAATTATTAGTATAAGTATTATTATTATTTCTATTAGTATTAGTTTCATTAGTATAAGTATTATTATTATTTTCATCGTTATTACTTTTTTATAAGTATTATTATTATTATTATTATTATTATTATTATTTTATTATTATTATTTTTTATTATTATTATTATAGTAATAATATTTATAATAATAATAATAATAATAATAATAATAATAATAATAATAAAAATGAAAATGTCAAGGTAAGTGAATAGATTGGGAGATATTATTGACAGCGGTAAACAAGAGTTTATAATAATAATAATAATAATAATAATAATAATAATAATAATAATAATAATAATAATAATAATAAAACAGTTTAAAAATATTTATATAATAATAATAATAATAATAATAATTATTATTATTATTATTATTATTATTTTATTATTATTATTATTATTATTATTATTATTATTATTATTATTATTAACCATTGTTTACTCAGCTGTCAAAAAATTTCACAATCTTGTTCATTGTACCTTGACGTTTTCATTTATGCTATAATTTTCTTATAAAAGCAGGTGTTGTGAGAATCACATGCAATTTTTAAAATTATCAAACATAAAGTTGGATAAAATCTTTAAAACATCCCAGATGGGTCACCCAACATTTCTTAAATGTTTAGGTAAATACAGCGAAGGTTTGTATCTCTGGTACATATACACGAGAGGATAAATCGTTATCTATGTTGGGTAACGCCGACAACCACTGCATTAACGCCAATAGCACTGTATCAACCCCAAAAATCACTGCATCAATCCCAAACAATCACAGCAACACCAAGAACCACTGCATCAACGCCAACAACCACTGTGAATACCAACAACCACTGCATCAATGCCAACAACCACTGCTTTAAAAGCCAGCAACTACGTAGAACACCAACAACAACTGCATAAATGCCAACAACCACTGCATCAAAGCCAGCAACTACTGTCAACACCAACAACAACTGCATCAATTCCACAACTAGGCCAGCGTAGAAAAACTCTGCCCCCGAGTGATACCTATCTGTGTGTGATATATAATCGTTCTGAATATTTCAGAACTGTCTTTATTTTATATCTATATATGTTTTTGCTCCATTTTAATGTATACAGTGTTTATATAACTCGGGTGGGGTGAAGACGGTGCAGTGTATTCACTGTGAAAAATCCTGGATAATTTTAGTCCATCATAATTATTATTTTAAAAGTAAACCATCATAATTATTATATTAAAAGTTATAATTATTGAAACGGAGTTTAGTTTAAAGTGTTTCAATAATTTTTTTGGGGGAAAAGGGGAAGGACATGCATCTTTAGTTGGCTGTAATAAATAATTTGGTAATAATCTGTTGAAAAATTTTTTGCTGTTTGTACAGGCGTTAGATCAAGATTTTTTTTTTTACAAATAGTGTCATAATTGTAATATAGGTAGGGGGTTATATGAAAAAACGGGAAGACTGAAAAAATTCCCCTCCTTTTTTTCAGTGTTTTTATAAAAACAAAATTTAGGGAGATAAATGGTTCAGAGAACCGACAAGTTGATAAATTAGACACATGTAACTCTTGGGTATATTTAGTGGAAAGTTTGACACAGGGGTTCATCAGTCCAGTTCAAGAAGAATGGCGAAGATCAAAATATGGGTAATCAATCCCTCAGCCTGGGGGCGATGAAATCAGTCCATCAATCTTATCAAGGTTGACGGACTGATTACCTCAAACTCCTTCTGATCTTCAAAAATTTTTTGTTTGACTGATGAAGCCCCGTGGGGAACTTCCAAAAAGATCCGTGTGTTACACTTTGTCTTTTTCAAGATTTTAAACCCGCTATTTTGGAGAACAGCAGTCACCAGGTGGCCTGGAAAAAAAAAGCTGTGACTAATCCGGGTGAACAAGTATAAAACCAGAGGAGCCCCCCCTAGAGGGGAAAAACTCTGGGGTGAATCATCTTGGGTGAACAACCCCGGTGGAACCACCCTGGTGTGAACCACCCTGGTGTGAACCACCCTGGTGTGAACCACTCTAGTGTGAACCACACTGGTGTGAACCACCCTGGTGGGAACCCTCTGGGTGAACCCTCTGGGGTGAACCACTCTGGTGTGAAACTTGGTGTGAACCACTCTGGGGGTGAACCACCCCGGTGTGAACCACTCTGGGGTGAAAACCCCGGGGTGAAACCCCCCTGGTGTGAACCACCCTGGTGTGAATCATCTTGGTGTGAACAACCCTGGTGTGAACCACCCTGGTGTGAACCACTCTGGTGTGAACCACCCTGGTGTGAACCACTCTGGTGTGAACCCCCGGGGTTTAACCCTCTGGTGTGAACCACTCTGGTGTGAACCACTCTGGTGTGAACCACTCTGGTTAACCCTCTGGTGTGAACCACTCTGGGTGAACCACCCTGGTGTGAACCACTCTGGTGTGAACAACCCTGGGGGTTTAACTACCCTGGGTGAACCACCCCGGGAACCACCCTGGTGTGAACCACCCCGGTGTGAATCATCTTGGTGTGAAAAACCCTGGTGTGAACCACCCTGGGTGAACCACTCTGGTGTGAACCACCTGGTTGGAACCCCCTTTGGGGTGAACCACCCTGGTGTGAAACCCTTGGGGTGAACCACTCTGGTGTGAACCACTCTGGTGTGAACAACCCCGGGGTTTAACCCCCTGGTGTGAACCACCCTGGTGTGAATCATCTTGGTGTGAAAACCCTGGTGTGAACCACCCTGGTGTGAAACCCCTCTGGTGTGAACCACCCTGGGTGAACCACCCTGGTGTGAACCACCCTTTTAACCACTCTGGGTGAACCACCCTGGGTGAACCACCCTGGTGTGAACCCCCCTGGTGTGAACCACTTGGTTGAACCACCTGGTGTGAACCCTGGTGTGAACCACTCTGGTGTGAACCTCTGGGGTGAACCCCCTGGTGTGCCACCCTGGTGTGAACCACTCTGGGTGAACCACCCCGGTGTGAACCACCTTGGTGTGAAACCCCCGGTGTGAACCCCCTGGTGTGAACCCCCCTGGTGAACCACCCCGGTGTGAACCACCCTGGGGTAACCACCTGGGTGTGGAACCACCCTGGTCATGTGTTCTGTTAAATATTGAAACGTACCCACTCTACTAACAGGAAGTGCTTATAATATTGTGTAATCCCAAATTTCAATTAAGGGGTCTTGAAACTTGGAAGAGCCTGTGCATGTCGAGGGATGTTCTGGGAGAATGTGAAAATAAATGAATAAAAAAATAATCTCAGTTTTTTTTTTCAGTGAATAGCAATTGGTTCGACAATATTGTTTGTATATAAATGCTTTTTCCCGTAATATTCCTCATATTCTCATTTTAAAATTTATAATGTTTTTTTGTTTTAAAACTGCAAATGTTTGAGAATTTTGTTTTTCCCTTTTGAGTTAGGCATACGAAGCCTGGAAGTTGCGCTTCCTTTGTAACAAATACAGTTTTGCTAGAGAGTAGAAAGTCTGGTAAAATTTCTCCATTTATAATAGGTGACACTGAGAACCAGAACTTAACAGAAATCAGGCTATTAATATAGCCTATTTGTTTGTTATATCAATGGCAGGCCTTCATGCTCAGGCTATTCTATTATTATTTCCCCAAAAGGCATGTGGTGGAATCAGCAATTTTTTTAATAATTGAGGTAATTTCCTTCCGATCTTTCCCTTTTGGGGAAACTAGTCATTATGGCTTCAAATGATGGCCTCTCAGCCCCAGGTGTCAACTTCATTTCACAGCAAAGCCAACAACCACTGCATCAATGCTAGCAACCAAGCAAAAAAAACCAAAAACCAACGCAGCAATGCCAACAATCGGCTCAACAGCGGTAACAACAAACGCAGCAACGCCAGCGACTAACGCAGCCCCCAAAAGTCAATGAATCAACGCCAGCAACCCGTGCAGCAAGGGCCCAAAACCCCCAACAGAGATATAAGCCCAGCACCGTTCTTCCTTTGCAGATGACATCCAAATTTTCATGACAGTGTCCTCCATTGAAGACACCGTAAGATTCCCGGGGACATCACAAATTTTTAAATGGGCCCAGAAAACAATATGGTTCAATGATGATAAATTTTTTCCCATATGTAAAACATGGGGAAAATTTAAAAAAAATTCCAACCACACAATAGACCAAAAAAAAAATGTAAAAGACCGGGGGGGATAATGAGGGGGTCTCACTTTTGAAGACAAAAATATTGTAACAATCACATTGTTGAAAAAAGACAGGATGGATAATAAGAACCTTCAAAACTAGGGATGCCAAGCCCATGATGACACTCTTCAGGCCGCTTTTCTATCTAGGCGGGAAAATTGCTGCGCACTGGGACCTTTCAAGGCAGGTGA